>JAVJGG010000061.1:15229864-15243810 GCA_035590195.1 Aviceda cuculoides
ATTTGGATGGAACACATTGAGCATATTGTACTTGAGACAGATTTTGTTGGTTATTAATTCTTCAAAATTTCCATAGACTGGCCCAAACTGTATGAAACAACTGTCAGTCTCAGACCGTACAAATCAATTTTTATTTAACCATCCAAGTTTTTTTGACATTCATCTCTTCTGAGTTTAGAGTTACAGGACAACATGTGTTTCCCAGTGGAAAAGAACAGAGTCGTAATAAGAATAAAGAAGGACTTTCAAGGACACTCACAGAGATCAGTCAGCCAAGTCGTTCTTTAAATCTGTATTCTTATTCTGTTGGGGGGATTCAAACTAGGTTATATCAAATCAGTGAAGAAAAAAGTAAAATTAACTATCTGTTCAAATGCATCCAAGCATTAATCTGGAAATCAACTTTGCGTACTATCAGTTTTGCACAAGTCTTTAGCCTTCAGTTCCTGACGCAAATACAGCATGCACTTGTTCTCAGCTTCGTCCCCTGACATTTGCAAAATAGTAGGCAAAACTCAAATTACTTGCTTAATTAGGAAGCATAAAATCGCATTTCCCGTGGAACAGATCCATTTCAACACGGCTGGTACACCGTGTACCAGTACCAGGTACATGAGGCTCGTACCGCTACTCACCCAAAAGCCCGTTAAAAGCCAAGTCCATAAGCGCACCCCGGCTGTTTTATCCTGGTGCACCAAGAGGAATGGAGATAAACGATGCCTGTGTCCCCGCTGGGATATCTCCCAGGGCTCACGGCCGCAGGCAGTGCACAGCCACGGTGGCCGGCGCTCTGCAGCCGCAGGAGGGTGAGGGATGATGAGGGACGGGATGAAGGCAGGACGCTGGGCGGCCAGCTCTGCCCCTATCGGGTGACAAACAGCGGGCAGGCCAGACAGGGTGCAGCCAGGCTGCCCACCTCCCCCCAACCCCCCCCGAAATTCACTTTTAGCTGCAAAATGGCAGTGGTTCTTTCATCCCAAACTTACTGCAGATGTAAAATTTCACAGCCGCTGTAAGAATATTTGCAGCGCCTGTGATTTCTTTTATAGATCTCAGATGCTATATACTTCCAAAATTCATTCTGAATGAATACCTATTATACAAAGTAACAAATGGGCATTATTTGCCTGTTGAGGCAAACAGAAGAAAATCTGGTCGAAGATACATAACATCACCTGAGTAATTTTAAATTTGGCTTTCCTGTCAGTCAAATAGGCTCACCCTAATTACTGAGAAATAGACAGTCGTTGAAGATCTTTTGCCAGGATAGAAACCAATTACAGGGACCTCACCACTATCATTTCCCTATTTTTATCAAGGCATGAGTGGGAGCTGAAGCATCTTGTCTGACGTCATCCATCAGACCAATGATCAAGAGGTCGCAGAGCCAGACACACATCATTTTCCACTGGATCAGCAAGCAGATCCCACTAACTCTGCAGCTGGAAGATCACTGGGGAGAGCTGAAGGACGTGACGGGCACACGGAGCTGGGTGTAGAAGACAGGGAGAGACTGGAATGGACTTTTTGAAGCTTGGAGCTCTACTGGGTTAGACACAGCATGACGGACTGTGTTTCAGCTCTGTTCTAGTTCAGCAGTATAGTCTAGCCAAGATAATACTAGGCAAGGTTTCAGCAGCCTTGGGGTGAAAATAAATTGTTCTAAACCTCCTGAACCGGAGCCTAACACTCTCTCCTGGAGACCACAACACTGAAGTGCAACATACGTTTAAGTGGACAGTCAGAGTTCAAACATATGCAGTCATGCTGGTATTTCACAAAAGACTCCATTTGGAATTAAAAAGAACATGAGGATAAGGCCATGGGAATTTTTCACCATCTGTGATAATAATTCAGAAAAAGCCTGGCACGCAATCTGCAAAAGAAAATTCCCTTCTGGAGTTGCAATTCTGGGATTTACTTCCAAGATTCAAGTATTACATTTTTTTTTAATGCCTTATGATTGTTCACAGAGGCAGATGATTTCTGTGCGTGGCACAACTCTTGGAATGTGTTGCCATTTGGTATAAAACATTTGACACAATGTATTTGGCACAATACTTGCAAATGACCAGACCCAATACCAATCTTAGGCCAATTTCCAATACAATACTCCACTATAGGTTGTCCGTTTTTTTCACATTACATTTCCTGAAATGAGAGATTAAAAGCTGCTGTAACACAACAAAATTTGCATCAGTTGGTTTTCTTCGTAATTTGGGTTTTTTTACAGCTGTTTACATGCACAGAAGTTTAATAATTGTTAAGCAACAAATCTGTACAGGTACACATGAATTAGGATTATCAAAATTGATTACATTGTTAAAAATCCCAGAAATTACTGTTTGGAAAAGAGATATTACGTAAGTCAAACTGACAGCTTGCCTAGGTAGTGGTTCCCTTTCTGTGGTCAGGGTAGGGCTGTGCTGTGGGCAGGTTGGAAAGTTCAGCCCAAACAGCTGCCAGCACCCCGACCAGTACCCAAACTGGCCGATAAAACCTGCCCCTGATGCTGTTGCCCCTTCACAGGTCATTCCTGACGCAGCACTGGCTCTGCTGCCTCCGGGCATGCAAGGCTGTACCCCTATTTTCAGGACTATTATTTCTCCCTATACTGAGGGAATGTAAGCAAGTTATTCCTAGCAGCTTCCAATGGAGTCCAAAGTCTGCTTTTTCCTTTATACTCCTTCTCCCTCTTCCTGGATCTGAACGGTACCAAATGAAAAAGAAACAACATGGTGAAATATAACAAAAATGTACATTTGTAGAAAAATCTGCTTGATGAGGAAGTTAGTTTCTAACCCTTTCAGTCAGTGATTGGGCTATGGTCAGTATATGGCACCTTTCTGCGTACATGCTTTAAAATTCTGATGTCAAATGTATTTAATCCTCTTCAGTTCACGTCCTCAATCATTTCTTTTGACAGCAAGCTCCATTGGCTAATCATTTATTCCCGAGTCAGTTGGGGCTTGCAGCACACTGGTTATTAATCAGATCAGGTTTTGCATTCATTAATGGTGAAGTGCAACTGAAAAAAAGTCACCCCGTCTCAACCAGTCCGATCCCAGTACAAATGTGAATGTGGATTGAACTGAAATCTCCACAGAGCTGAGCACTTCTGCCCTCAGCAGGAACACCAGAGAACCCAGGACGAAACCCTGCTCATGACTTGTTCTCTGCTTTGGCTTTGTCTGAAGTTCAGAATTGCGACAACTCTGATCCCGAGACCATGGAATCCAAAGGCAGTCAAGACACAGCTAGAAGAAAAGCATGTGGGGAGAACCCTCTTTTCCCTTTCTTTCCCATTATTAAAGAAATCTCACCTTTCGAACTTCTGCAGTTGACTACCTATATTGGTGTTAGAAACGGGAGTCTTTTGCGTGAAGCCCTGGGCCCTTTAGGCACTTTTGGACTTTGGACAGTCGCGTTGGCCCGAGTGTCCGGTTGCCACCCCTGACGTCTGCCACCGGCTCCTCCGCAGCCAGGCTGGCGCGTCCCCCTCTCGCCGCGCTCAGCCGCGGCCCCTTTCCCTGCCTTGTGGCCCCGCGCGTCGGGGTCGGCCCGAGGCACCACGAAGCTGCGTTCGGCACGTAGCGTCCCTCGCGGCTGCCCAGAGGTGCGTGCTCGCCCCTCGGCTCCCTCCGCCACCGGCGAGCAGCGTGGCCCTCCGCCGGGACGCTGCTGCCGTGTGCGTGGAGAGGGCAGAGAGCGGAGATCTGGGCTTGAAAAGCCCAGCGAGCGCCTGCCTAGTTATATTTATAATGCTGGCCCAGACGCAGGGTGATAAGCAGGGCTACGAGAGCGTTACAGGTAGGGACATAAATAGGTAAGTAGATGCAAAGGTAGAAATGAGTGTTGCGTATCCTGTGTCTGCTGAGATATCTGTGGCCTTTTATCTCCAGTAAAACTTAAAAGCAAAATAAGGATAACAGACATGACTACCTGGCAATGTGAACATCTATAAGGGGAACATATTAAGGTAATGTTTTAATCTACTTCAACGCAGAAAGGGAGATTTTAAAAGACACAAAATTAACTGAATTCTGCATTGGTTTGGAACAATTAAAAATCTGATGCTGATGAACAGGTCTCTGTAGAGTAGTCACAAAATTGCAATGCCATCTCTTCACAGTCCAGGCACTAATAGCAATGGTTTTACTTCCCTTACGCTTCTCAGGAGTAAGAGATTAGGAGAACACTTTTCCTGCCACAAACAGTCCTAAGAATTAGTGAGCACAATATTACAACTTTATACTGCTAAAGAACACTTTAAATAGCCCTCTAGAGATACAAGATTAGAGAGATGGATTTTCCACTCTAAGGTGCGCATGCTTACTTGTCCTAACATGAGCATTTCTCCCAGCATACCCACAGCAGTCACACACACAGCCACACGTGTGGCTGGGTGCACAATTCCTTCCTGTTAAAGGCAGATATTCCACCATGTAGTAGCACTAGAAAGCTGAAAGTAAATGGTAGCAAAAGATGTTAAAGCCGTGAAGTGTCATCACTGTCGTGGTATCCATCACTACCTTTGGACAAGTGAATAAAGCAGCCCACAGCCCGCTCTCTGCCCTTAGAAGCAGTTTGCACCTAGACAGCTAAATACTCTTTAAATAAGGGTGACTGCAACTATTTTGCTTACAGCCCCCCAAACGGTGCTGGAGTATTGGCTGGCGTGAGCCCACGCGCGCGTCAGAGAGCGCGCTGCCGCCGCCGGCCGACCGCAGGACGCCCTTTGAGCCCGTACCCCGGCACCCCGGCACCGCCGTACCGGTGCAGGCGCAGCCCGGGGTACTTCTGTGCCTGAGGCTGTTCTGCTCCATACAGCCCAGTGCTCCCAGCGCTGCTGCCTGCTCTCAGGGCAGCGCCGGCTTCACCCCCAGGGCTTCCTCGCAAGGCTGGGATGCTGCAGGAGAGGTCTTCCCAGCCAGAAGTTTTCTTCTCTCTCCTCAACAAGGCTGGTCTTGGAGCCGGAGTACTGGGGGTGCGCAGGTCCTGGGAGAGGGGTAGGAACTGTAGTGAGGTAGGAAGGCTCGTCTGCTGGAGGCAAGCATTTCCACAACCGTGTTGTGCTAAAGCTCCAAATGAGCTAAAACATCCAGCCACCAGTCCAAGTCCTTCACTGAGAACTTGGACCTTCACCGAGAGCAGATTATCGGGGCTGGGGCAGGTAGGAGGGAGAAAAAGAAATAGACTCTCCATCTACCTCTCCACTCATTTCTTGCCTGATGAAGTTACACTGCAACTACCAAGTACTACAATACTTGTTTTATTACTTTTTGGCATTGATTTAGTGAAGACTCGCACCGTGTTGCCTGCCACTAACTTTTACACAGATGGTTGCTTGGTGTATGGGCATCAGGTATTTATATTCATCAGCTAAGCATAAATGTATGTGAAACAGATCCTTTTGAAAAAACAAGGCTACGGTTTTTGCAGTATTACTGCTCCACAAAATAAAAATTCTCCTGTGTTTACCAGGCCTAGAAACAAACTTGTTGAGGATCATCAGATATGTTCCTATAAGAAATACCTTTGTGAAAGTCAGTGATAATTTTAATTCAGTCACTGAGCTGTACTCTAGGAGGGAAAGATTAAAAAGTGATGTGTTAGTTTGTGTTTTTCCCATGCAGGCTTTCTCCTAACAATCACTTTTTGATGAAGTGTCCAATAGAGTTTTGAATAGCTCCGGACAGAAGATTTACCTAGCTGTTTCTGAGGAAGGTAGAGTAGTATGAGAATTAACGGTTGTTCTTAACTTCTTGCCACTGTCTTGATCCAGAGATGGATCACTTTTAAAAGTAAAGTGCACGTAAACTAGCTGGTTTATTTTGTATACCCTAGTGCTTGTACAACTACTGTTGTACCTGCCGTTGTCACTGTTGATGCAGCCACTGGCCATTTTAGACAGAGATTTTTTTGCCGTCGATATTACAACTAGCTACTTACAGAGGTCTGTGAATGTAGCCTGGTTGTAGAAAACGTACCAGATGTGGTCCTTGTCTGCAGAAAGATACAAACGAGGCATCGTCCCCTTCACATTGGTATTAAACCTTGCAAACTGCTCTCATTACCCTGAAGTCACCCAACTACCAGATAGGCATGGAAGGGACCGAGGCGTGGGGGCCGTCAGCGTGAATAGCCGCGGGGGCTGCCGAGCCGAGCCTGGTTGCAGGGGTGCCCCGGCGCTGCCGCCGCTGTTTCGGCAGCAGCAGCTCCCATTTCTCTCCACATTCCTCTTTGTCCAGAGCTGAGCCTGTGCGCTCCGAGCCAGGAGAAGGAGCTCCGCTGGCAGCACCCCAGGGTCTGTAGTTTCATACTTTGCTTTTCCCGCGGTGCACAAGGGTGCTGCTTTCTTTTACTTCTCGCAAGGAAAGCACCTCCTCCAGACTTACCATGCTGCTTTTCCACAATAGCGTCTGCCATTTCAGTTTCCCGCAGCTCCCGAAATTGCAACTGGGGCCAGAATTTGGAAATTTGCAGTAAGTAAATCAGGTATCCAGTTTCTCCTGCCCTTCTTTCTTCGCGCGTTCTCTAAGGCTGTGTCTCCCTCTGCGAGAGCGAACGCTGCCCTGTCCCGCTATGGTCAGGGTCTCCGAGTCCCACGCTGTGCTTGCCTTGCAGCCCACCCTTAAAAGCAACTGGAACAGACAGACTGATGTGTGTGAGTGCAGAATGTTGTCCACAGCTGTGAATTTTCAGAAGACAGCTGTTTTCCAGGAGCAGTGTTTTGATAAACTAGTGAGTGGTGGGAGGGTGAGATTAGGATTCGTGACGGGTCCAGTTCCCAGCGTTTTTCCTCTCTGAAAAGTAGGGAGGTCACAAAGGACTTCATATTGGTACCTATATACATACGCATATATAAAGAAAGATTTGTATATATTTAAAAAAAATTGCTTGGAAAATTGTATCTGTTTCTGTTGAATTCTGGAGACACCTTATTCCTATTTCATAACAAGATCTGTTGCAACAGTATAATTCAATCTGGATATTTAATAACATTTTTTACCAGGTAGCAGTACTTAGGAACATAAGTGAAGGGCTCCTATGTTTAGTTTTAAATGAATAGCTCTGCTGAACTCCTGCTCAAAGATTCCAACCTGTGCTATTTGCCTCTTAATCTCTCATGTAATTTGAAATGGTACATTTTAAAAAAAGATATATCTTACTAGAAAATAATGTAGCAGAGTTAGCTTCTGCTAACACAAAGACAAGACAGGTATTCTGTTTTCTCCTATCAGTCTTCAGGTTCACACTTACCACCCACTTTTTTTCTTCTGCCTCCCCCCCCCCCCCAAGTATTTTCCCCTGTACTTCCTGACACAACATGTGCTTACACTAATTGGACATCTAAATCACAGTGAAAAATTTGCATGCTGTGGGCTCTAGCTTTAAAAAATGCCAAATGTTACTACTTGAAACTACAAAAGATGTGCAGACAAGGGAGAAAAAAGGTATTTTAATAACAGGACATGGAAACCTTGTTCTAGTCTGTTAGTATTGTGACCATTTGGATGGAACAGATTAATGGTATTTAAGTAAAACATAGCTGGGAAATAAGGTCTTTCAAAAATTCTGCAGGGAAAAAATATTCTTGAAGGTACAGCTCCATTTGAAACACACCTGCTGCCCTTAGAAGCATAAAAATCCTATTTCTCTCAGTAAGGGCTGTTTTTTCTCTCTCTATCCCACATTCATCTTTTTATGGTGCATCTGATAATATTCAGTGATTTTTATTTTTTTTTAAATAAAGCCTCATTTCCCAGATCCATGTGATTAAAGAGGAGAAACAGAGTAAAAGAAACCCCCTCAGTGTATCAGCAGCTGATTAACCAGCTTTAATGGCCACGAGAACAGCTTGCAAACATTATTGAAGTGTCGTCCAAAATCTAAGCTCAAGGCTGATAGAAAGCCAATTTTTTTCCAATAATTTTTAGCAATATCATGCTTTTTGATGGCCTAACTAGATATTCTGGCTGACCAGGCGGAGTCTGAGTAAATCCAGTGTCAGAAGGCATTGACTTCAGCCGGGCATGACTGTGAAAGGCTGGTGGCAGCGCTGCTTTGGGCAAAGAACCCTCTAAAGCTCTGCCTTGGTGCTGGTGCCCCAGGGCACCACTCCAGTGCACATCCCGGAGACCAACTGGACAGGGGAGAGAGAGCAGAGCTTTGGGAGGGATCCCACAAAAGAGAAACCTGCATTGCTCGGGGCCGTGAGGATGCTGAGCAACAGCTCTTCGGTCTTGGTGTGACATCGGTCCAGCTCGATGCCCTTGGCTTAGTTGTTAAGTCTTTTGGGGATGACTCAGGGAAACATACATTGCCTTTTAGTTTTCTGTTGACAGACAGGCAAATTTAAATAAATAAATTGGTAACGGCATCTGACATCATCAGCTTGTTAATGGAAGTTTTATCCTCTGGCACCAATATTATCTTTGACCATTATATACTCTGGCTGAAAAAAGGAAGTACAGCACTGTGTAAAATAAGATAAAAAGGGGAATAACAGAACAGGATGGACATTAGCAGGGAAGGATGGTCACTGAATTTAAGACACTTCTTTAGGACTCAGGACATCCAAGTCCAGTTTCTCCTTCACCTAATGACTATCAACCAACTGGGGGAGTGATGAAGTATATCTGTGCCTCAGCACCATATCCTAAAATATTTCCTTTCTTCATTTCGTCTGATTAGATTAAAACTGTTCAAGTTAGGAACTTTTTCTAGCTGTGTGCAGTAATTAACATAAAAAGAGGTGTCATACTGAGTGTGTATGCACTAGTAAATTAAATAGTGACATCTACATCTTTAATAGCATTAACCTCTAATAGTGGTCACCTATACCTTTAAATAATGCTTAACATAAAACAATATTGTCACAGTGTACATAGATCATATATAAGATGAAATATTGTCATAAGCCTGTATAATAATACTTCTTTGTGCATTGCATATAACTGCATATTATACCTATGTATAAAATTGTATATTAAATGAAGAATATGAAACAATAAACCTTACATATAGCCTCCTTTTTCTGTCTCAAGATACAAAACAAGCTGTTTAGGCATAATGCTTTAAGTTTTGTAAGACAGTGCCAGTTTATCTCACTCCAGAATATGAGCCAGGGTAGTTAATTGCATGTTATTTTCATTTATATTGTTTGATTAATACCGTATTTTACCTTTTAATATTTATTAATCTAGTGAAAAATTTTCTATCAGTAAGATAGTGCTGGACATAAAAGCAATACGTTTCTCCTTTTTGTTAAATAAGGCTTTGACTTACATACAATTACATGAATTCTCTCTCTGATGTAAACCAACCCACAGTGGTTTCAAGGAAGATATTGTAGGAGCTCCACAACAAATTTGGGGCAGTCATTTGGGGAAAGAACTGAAGTGATTTTCTGCCCTGTGAAAGCAACTTGTTGCTTCTAGCTACTTCTGGAAAAGACTGGATAGAGGTATGGATTTGATTAGCTGATCATTCTTTTGACTCAGGGACAGGGAAAATAATGAATGACTAATCACTTCAGGTTACTTTTTTTTACACTGAGGCTATTACAGAACCAATTAAAAAAGTCATACGGAAAGCTATACAGATGTGATTAGGTTATAATGCTAATGCAGGGAATTGTGTATAGATAATTATTCTGCAGTACAGATAATTCTAACAAAGACTAATCAGAAGACATATCAAACACCTAAGAATCACAATCATGTCTGAATTCCTTTCAAGCGTCATTTAAAAAACTGCAGATATATTGTGACTTTTTAAACAATAGAGGGGAAAAATTACCCCAGGCTCTTTCCTTCCTTGCCTTGCACAACATAGCCCTGCAGTTTTTACGGAAGCTCAGTCTGCACTACCTTCCTGCATTAATCATAGCTGGGGTGTAATTCAAAGCAGCTTTGGACCTTCCCTAAATTCTACTGGCTGGTAATAGTTTCCCAGGGACTAACCCACAACTGCGGACCATGACAGCACAGCGCACGCCATAGCTCAGCTGACGGAGGGGATTGCACCTCTGCATCAGGAGCCGCTGAATTAGACTCAGAGGCCGGCAGGAATAACACACTTGGAGCAGCCCAGGTGCAGGAGGGAATACGACGGGCAGTAAATTGAGGTAGTGCTGTGCCACCCTTTGTGTCCGATTTGTGGGAATGCAGAGAGGGCAGGAACAAACTTGTTTGTATTTTTATTTTCACATATGTCCACTGTGTTAATATCACATTTTGAAACGCAGAAGAAAAGTGCTTGTCGTGCACGCAACTCCTCCTGACCCCCTGCACCGCGTCTCCTTCTCGCCTCCCTCGTCACCTCTCGCGTCCGAGCCCTCTCCTCTGCAGCTGTGCTCAGAATAGGTCCTGCATCTCCCTGCCAGCAACTCGTATCTTATCTCAAAACATATGACTCAGTACCATGTCTCCTTCTCTCTCTCATTATTTATACCATTTGCCTTACACAAACTCATGTTACTCAGTTCTGAAAACCCCGGTGCAATTCAATTCACATCAAAGCAGCCAGTTTGTCAGCTTCTCCATCACCTAAAAGCTCTTTATTCACTGCCCGACCTCCCTGAACATATCTGCTACTTTCCTGCCTTCTGCCACATAAAAAACCCCAACACTTCTACCATGCTACTTGCAGGGAATTGACTGATTTGATATACAAATTGTCATTCGTCTTCCCTTTTTCAAGTGTCTGCTGACTATTTAGCTGTCTCCTCTCAGTGTGCTTGTTCCTCAGGGCAGAAACGCTGCTCAGAAACCGTTTAGGATGCACGGAGCAGTGCTTAAGTAATAATTGTTAACTTCATTGTGTACCTGAGTGCACAAGCCACCACCTACAGCTCCTGCTTTATTCCAAACCGAATTTTTATATCAGGCTTTGAAATGTTTTGGATAACAAAATTTTCCTAGCAAATGACGACCTGTATGTGAAATAAAACCTTAGAAACAAAACCTTTTACGAATTGCTCATTGAGATCCTTGAATCAAACTGTTTAAGGTGAATTTGAAAAGCTTCTCAGCACCAGCCAAGCCCCTGTGAGCTCAGCCGTGTTACCATGTCCTGCTTCTTGAAGCGTTCAACTGGGAATCCACTTCTTAATGAGCACAACCGGTAGTCTGAATGGGTTCTGAGGGTGACACGAGTAGCAGCATGAAGTGCGGTAGCAACTTAATAAACTCTTAGAAAACTGCAGTCTTATATCTTCCTAAGGTCACCTAAAAAGATAAATTCTAAATATAATTAAGCCTTGATTTGACCTTTTTCATGGACTTTATCTTTCAGTGATTTTTTTTAATCTTAATTAGTATTTAGCATTTATGCAAGTCTGTGTGATTTAAGATGCTGAATGATACATGAGTTCAACAGAGTCCTCAGCTGAAGGACAAGTATTTTAGTGAATGTGAGACCTGACCCAAAGGCTATTTCCAGCAGTTTGTCATTTAGTACAGGGAAGGTTAGGTAGGTTACAATGATATATGATCTTTCATGCTCTGAACCTAACAGCACAGTTGAACTGCTCCTATGACTTTCATTAACTGTGCTCAGCTCTTTTCTTATATAGAGTAAACCTTTCTACACGTGACCGCGAGAAAAGCGAAAACTTGTGATAAGTTCGGTCAGCCCGTCCAAACTCCATGTTCAGCCCATGTAAGCCCGAATGCAAATTTCTGCTGAGTTTCTTTTGCGCTCATTCGCATACCAAGGGGGAGAGGGGGGAAGCCTTGGCGAGGGCTCCCGCGGAGCCCTGCCAGCACCCCGCATTAGCAGTCACCCTGCTGTAGGAGCAGCCTGGGGAACTGCAGTGAAAAACAGCACCTGCGAGTGTTCTGCAAATGGCACGGGGCTAGGAGGGGGTGGAGAAAGGATGTAAATGGGCAAAATATGATGAAAAGTGGCTAAGAGCCATGAGCAAGCAAGACATATGGGCAGGCTTTTCTGCTTAAGGGGACAAGTTAGTGGAACAATTATTCTCTTCCTTTTGTGTATACATAAGAATTAGAGCTGTTAGAATTTCAAGGAGTGAGAAATGGGCATTTTTTCTAGACAAACAGTGTTTTGAAAAATGCTGCTTTGTTTCACATTGTTGCCATTTTCCCCCTCAACATTTTCCATCAGAAGACTGACAAAAAAAAATAGAAAGAAAATCTGGAAGATACTTATTTTTCTCTAGCCAGCTGGACAGATATCAGCAAAAACAAATAAACAATCATTTCAAGAGGCAGTTCATACTGTAGTTTATAATCACAAACATTTTCATCAATAGTGCTCCTGCTTTTGTTGAAAATCTTTTCAGGTGAAAAATTTCCAGCAAACTCTAAATGTAATATGGAGGGCCTGATTCTGGCAGTAGGCTGGTGAAACAATTCTGTTGAACTCAAGTCGCCTTACATACAACTAAGCTGAATGGGGAGCTGGGAGGCTGTTGTGTGCTCCTATGTCGGCTTGGGGATTAGTATATGAAATTCCTCAATAGTGACAGCCCTTTTAAAAAGCCTTCCAATGTATAGCTACGAGTCGAATAAAAGTTCAGGTATGTATGGATATGAGTGAAAAAGGAAGCAAACTTATACTAATCTTTCTTTCAAGGTAATTTACAACTCTGCCCCAGTAACAGCTGAAGAGAGTTTTCAGTAAAAAACAAACCCAGTCCCCAAGGCAGAAAACTTTTAAGAGCTAGAAATTATGACAATCAACAACTGTTTTATAGAAAAGTCAAGATATGTGCAAACAAAAATTTCGTCCTTGCTTTCCTTTCAGTCCACGGAGGGAGTGGGCTGCCCCTATCTGTCCTTTGCCCAGCTAATTTCCATTTCCATAGAGGGGCTGGGCGGAATTAAGGAGGAACATCCAGGCTTCTCCCATCTATGCTTACCATAAAGCCCTCACCAAGGCAAGACTGGGAGTAGCATGCTAAGAACAAGTGGTGGGAGATCCCTTCCTCTCCTACATGAACGCGCAGGCAGTTCACCAGTGAGCACACCATCTTTGGTATACACGTCACGGTCTGGTATCACCACCAGTATGGATGTGTTTGGTGGAAGTCTGGAGGGCATCTGCAGGGCAGCACTGTTTGTCTCATTCAGGCAAGCCACGGCAGTGAGAGAACGATTCGGGCGCAATGTTAAGGAATACATCTCAGCTCACAACCTCTTCCCATTGCACAACATTGATTTGGTAACGCAAGAGTGTTTAGAATTCCTTTAGTCCTGGGTAACCTTTTCCCATAACGATTTTACTAAAGTGACTGAAATAAGCTGGGCTTGCTTCTTAGTACCGTAAGGCTGATTGTCACTAGCTGCGTATGACCTTGCTGCACGCAGTCCCTCCTTTGCTCTAAGACGCTGACTCAGTGCCACGTACAGGATGAGTCGAGTGCCTTACTGCAGGCGCCTTCACTTCTGTAGCTTTGGAAAGCAACAGTTCTGCAGTGCCTTCCGCCCCCTCACAACAGACATCTGCATTTCTTCTATATATAGACCAAAACGAAAGCCTCTGAAGGAAGGAAGAGCCCCAGCATAGTGAGCAGGTGTGGGAACGCATGCTGGGAAGCTCCCCTTTGCTTCACCGACTGCTCCCGACATCTGCAGAGAGTTCTCGACTGGCTGCACTTTTCTGATGGCAGTGGGGATCACAGCAACACTGACCGTGCCTCTTGTTTTCCAAGAAGTTGATATTTGTAGCCAGCAGTGGCCTGAGGGGTATTGCCTTTCACTTGCCTTGAGATAAACTTTGTGGTTTTGTTTTTTTTTTTTTTTTAATTTTTAAGGTTAGAGTACCTTAGAAAGTGTGATTTCTAGATTCCTTTCCTGGCTCTTCCCCTGTACTGGGCACTGGTGAGGCCGCACTTCAAGTGCTGTGTTCAGTTTTGGGCCCCTCACTACAGGAAAGACATGGAGGTGCTGGAGCGTGTCCAGAGAAGGGCAACC
>JAVJGG010000061.1:15246492-15262367 GCA_035590195.1 Aviceda cuculoides
CAGCACCTCCATGTCTTTCCTGGAGTGAGGGGCCCAAAACTGAACCCAGCACTCGAGGTGCGGCCTCACCAGTGCCCGGTACAGGGGACGATCGCTGCCCTGGTCCTGCTGGCCAGGGGTGATGTTCTATGCATTTACAATATATTTGACATTAAAACTTGATAATTAATTTCATCTTTTACATTTGTAATTTAAATATGTTATTTAACATGTCATTAAAAAGGTATTGCTTTTAATGAAGTATAAATCCTACACTAGGAATTCTGCAGCATACGTAGTACAGAGACAGTCATGGAGAGACCATGTAATGCTGAATATATAATTTCTTTCTGTTCTGAAATATGCCTAAGCAGTAAATAAGAATCGCTTCACTGAGAACTAAAAGGCTGCTGTCTCCAGGGCCTGCTACTCCTGTACAGCGATGCAATACCAGAGGTTTGCCAAAGCAACTGCAGAATGTGGTATCTCACTGAAGCAGCCCAGCAGCCAGCGTAGTTTGAGAACTGAATGGGCATGGGGGCTGAACTGTGTTTTCATTCTCAGGATGATTTCTTCAGGTTCACCATGAGGACATTTACAAGGAAACTAGCATTTTTTTTTTTTTTTTGCTTTTTGTACCTCTTTTGAGGATGAAGCAGTTTAACATCCAGGGGTGTCAATTCAGCACTTTTCAGAAATTCCAGAGGGAAGATTTTCAGAATCACATAGGGAAGACTCAACTCTCCTTCTTACCTTTTGAAAATCTGTAAGAACTGGAGAGGGACTTGAGGTACGTGATACTGTGATGTGTGATAGAACTGTTGAAAGGGAGGCTTTTTGTCTCAAACATTTTAAAGCAGAATGGCTTAATACTATGTGTCATTTGTGTTAGTAGCGTTTTAGGTGTATTCCTAATGGAAAGAAGGCGGCACATAAAATACTATATAACGTAAGTATATATGCAATGATTAATATATTTTAAAGGAGTCATTACTGAACTATGTAGTAGGAACAGTTCAGGTTGGATGAGGAACGGATGGCTCCAGGATGAATGCAAGCAGAAATGAAATAAGCATTGATGGCCCCCTAGATTCAGGAAGAATCTTCTTGGATCCGCTGATAAACTTACAGTTCATATGATCCTTTGCAGATCAAGCCTGAATTGGAAGGGAGGGAGTTTGGGGAGTATCTCAATTAAGTGTCCTGGATGCCTAGCTTCAGGTAAAGCCGTTATGGAGTTATTCTGAACACTTGACTATCTGGGTCAAATGACTAGGGCACATACTAAGAATTTTAAGTGAAATTAATTAAGTAAGCATTAATCGTACATTATTAGGCTGTGGATGAATCAACACGAAAGTGACAATTACAGAGCACCCTCTATTCTGAAGGTGATGAATCTCGAGTACAGCAGTGTTTGCAGACAACCCTGAGAGACTTGTGTCCTGAGCTTCGGATAAACCCTGAAGTGTTAGACACACCAAATATTAATTCACTGGGATACCACCCTCTTACAAAGATCTCCCCACCCCCAGGTTATTTAATGGGTATCAATTTTCAGGGCTTAATTTTTCAGTCTCATCTGAAAAATGACAACAAAGTCCTTTTATTGCTGCTTAATGTTTTCCTTGGGAAACAGAGTTACCTGGGAGATCTCTGGAAACATTGTTTATCTTAACCAGTATGAAAAGGGAGTGGATAGTCCTAAAGGACATAATTTTGAGAGCTGTTGAAAGGCTTCTTGGAAGTGTAGGCAATAGATGCTTGTGCAAAAACAGAAGTTCTCTGCAAGAGTCAGGTGGGTAATAGGAGGTAGGTGATCTCAGTGGAGTTTTCGAGTGGGTGTGAGGAGTCAGGTGGGATAGTAAGATGCTGTCAAAAGAAAGAAGAAACATAGGAAACGAAGAGTCAGGTTTTGAAAACAGTGGGAAAAGAATATTGTGCTGCAGATGTTTATTGGTGTTCAGGAGAGTATGTATTGCTGCACAGCTGATTGCTGCCTCTTGCATAGGCAAGTGGTCAGGCTATTGCATGCTGAAAATATTTTACTTTCCCCCAAGGAATCAGTTGCTAAATTCAGTTATCTATTTTGCCTAGGCCAAAAGTCATCTCTAATCATAATCCTGTTGTACTATATTATAGTTTTGCCAAAAAAGGTGCAGGGCTCTTGATGGTATCAATGTATTTTCACATGAAAGTGTGTAGACACCTGAAATTTTTAAAAGGAGATAAATGAAATTTGCATACTGTAGTGTCAATAGGGATGGTTTCAAAGGGAACAAATGCAGAGTAAAATTTGCAAGTAAAATGTAAAAGTAACTGCAAAACTAGTATTTGTTTCTCGGATAGATGTCTTGGATGGCTAGAAGAAAAGCATTTATGTAACTTCAGTGAGAAACGTTTTAAGAAGAAAGGAGATTATTTAAAGTATGAAAGGCACAGAATTAATGATGATACGAAAGTGGACTAGATACCAGACTCCTTTGAAAAAATCTTGTTTACTTTTTTTTTTTTTAAATGAAGAAGCAAGACCTGAGGAAAACAGCTCTGGGTAAAGAGAAATGACAGTACGTTAAGATGTCCACTTTCTGAACAAGGTTATACATGCCTCCTTGTGGAAATTACTGACGTAACTCATTTGTCTAAATAGAGTTAATGAGCATGTAGGAAGGCACTCTTATTGTCCTCGGTGTCTGATAATTGCCTGTACTCAAGGTTCTCTGGTTCTGTGAAGCTTGGAACTAATACCCCCATGCTGTGACACTTTGTTTTGATTGTGCTGTATCATCAGATTAACCTTTACACTGGCTATTGAAAAAAGAGTAGAAAAATATTTTTTTGAGATTCTTTTGCAGAAGAGCATTCTTAGTCACAGTGACTGGATTTTTAAACTAATATGAAATTCACATAGATTATCCAATGCAGCATTGGATAAAAAAATCAAAGTATACCAAATTGCCTAAGAGGAAGGGAGTGGAGATTACTCTAAACTGGCTTAAAATGTTTATGTTATGCAAGTTTTTATTGTACGGATGACATAGAATGAAAAGTTCAGGGAAAGTTGCATCTCTTGCTGAAAGAGGCCATACAGTCACCAAAAGTAAAGGTAAGAGTTTTACTGTTCTTTGAAGTGAGATGCTTGCTTGTAACGTGCAAGGATAAAGGCATCGAAGTATCTTGAAGGTCTTATAGAATCAAAGTTTGGAAAATATAGCTCTGGGAAGCTGGTATTTTTCAATTACTGTGGACCCAACTTATGTTTACCTTGTAAATAAAAATGTTTTCATATTGACTGGAATTTACTTCCTGGGGAAGTTTGTATTAGGTATTTAAAATATCACCAAATTTTGGTCAAAATAATAATACTGATCAAAACAAGCTTTGCTTGTTTGAAAATTAATATTGCAGTTTGCTCTTGCTTTTGCTTAAGTCTGTAATGACCTCAGAGATACTACAGTAACTTGTATCACTGAATCACCTTGATTCTAAGCAATAACCTGAAATCCCACAGCAGTTTGTAGGATTCTCCAAAATAGCGCTACAGCAGACATTTCAAGAGCAATTCTATTTAATTGCCTGACTTTGGCTGAATTTCAAACAGAAGCTGACTCTGTATATGTGTTGCAGGCTTGCAGTAACAGGTGGGTCTTGTCATCCTGCTGATCTGATTATTTGTGGAAAGCTACAGCATAATTGTTTTGAAGTAGAAAATTAACAGTTAAAGAGAGCCCATTCCTGTCAGCCTTCCCACTCTTCAATTTTGGTTCCCAAGATTTTCAATTTTGTAGCCAATTTTTTCTCCCAGATACAATATTGCTACTTATCTTACCGACTTTTACTGCTCAGACTGAATACACTGTGAAGTACTTTAAAACTTGTAAGAGTGAAAATTATTAGCTAAAAGCTAATGCTTTTTGAGATTACATCCTTTTAAAATGACTTTTAGTAACTTCAAATGCATACTATTCTAAATGCTATGCATTTTGTTTTTGAAAAGGCACTTACTGGGATTTACAGTTTATTTTTAGAGATAAATAAGTATTGATAACGTTTAATGAAGATTACACTGACTCACTAAATGTGCATTTGCTTTGATAACAGTTGGTAAGTATTTTTGGAAACCTGGGACATGTCTGACTTCCTTCAAAAACATTGAGATCACTATGTATTGTATTGTGACCACTATTTTAGGATCAGTAACTCACCCTATTTTAAAATAAGTTCTTTAACTGCACAAGAAAAGATCTCATCACAGATTTTTTTTTTTTTTAGTTTTATTGTTTTTTGGTTGCTCATTATTTTGTCCAGCTGAGTTTTACAGAATGTTTGAGTAATATGAAGTCTCCTCAAAACTAGTAAGTTCTTGACACTGTGTTGTATTTAAGACTCTCAGGTTTGTTGGAGAATATATGCTGACCAGGAATTTAAAGTTTTAGGCATTGATTTTTTATTTTGTTCTTTTTCATATAAAATTTTATGTATGAAGTACAGAGTGCATAAAGATACGTTGTTTAAAAAAACCCCCACACATGGCCTGTACTATAAATCTTGTTTTCCTATAATTCCAATATTGCTAGCCATGTTCAGTGCATTGTTTCAGATATTGATGGCATTGTTTCACCTACCGTGTTGGATTTCTGGTAATTAAAATTACATAGCATTGTTGGGAAGCTTACTGCAATCATGTCCTCACTTGCAAATGCTAAATGCATATAAAATAAAAATATTTAAATGATACGTAATTGCTAGGTTCTTGACTCAACAATTTAGTTAGCTCTAGGGAGAGGGAATGAAAAAGGAAAAATGTTCATTAGGGCTTAGGGATTCAGCCTGGTTTATTAGGAGGAATTGGATTATTTGGTTTACAGTGTTCTTAACAGATTCAATTTCAGCCAGAGATAATTGAAGTGTCGTCAAAGCTGTGTGCATCACTAAAACATACAGAAAGGCATATTCCCGTGGGTTCAGTAAAACAATATAGAACAATGTGGAGTAGCTTTTCAGAGATTTAACTGCCATTACGTTAAGCCTGCTTTTAAATTATATTACAGCAAACTTAGATGAATGCCTTCCTGTGTAGTTTTCAGCGAATGAATGTTTAGATTGTTTTCTTTCATTGTTGAAGGAATCTGTTTAACAAATTATTATTATTAAATCTAATGCCGAAACTTGTGACTTTGTCACGAAAATTCATCCATGTTTCTGATCAGTGTATTTCTAAAATTCTCCCAATTTCTTTCTTAACATTCCCCATAAAGGCAGATTTGGATTTGAAAGCTATTTTTTAACACAATAAATGACACCAGTGGTAAAAGTGTAGTTTTTGTTACTGTTTGTTGGTAGATCAAAATGTATGATTATTGAGAGAGATCTATTACGGAACCCTTTGGTCCAACACCTTTGCACAGGGGATTGTCTCTTATTTCAGCCGACTCACTGCCCCAGTCTCTGCTGTAAATACATCACCGCGCTGGCTTCCGCACTTTGGGGGTGGTTCTTGTCAGCCGGCCGGATTCTAATCGGTGTCATAACTGATAAACTCCTCTCATGATGTAGTACAAAATGGACTTCATCATATTTACTTATGTTTATACTCCGGAGAACATTTGAAGAGGACTATCTAGACTAACTCGTAGTAAAAGAACAGCGTTGGAAAGTCCGTGAGATCAAGGTGGAGTTAGGGTACAGCAGAGAGCTGACATTTCGTCACCATTTATAAGGGTTTTACTGATGCCAGGGTACCGGTGATCAAGGCCTAGCTGACGTGAGTGCAGAAGGAATCGCTTATTTGTGACCTGGTCATGCAGAAATCACAAGAATTTGGGGAGAGATGCAGGCAGAAGTAGATGTGATTTAAGTGAAACAGCAGTACTAAAATGTTTAATTAAGCTTTGGAAAAGTCAGCTGCTCATTTGGGTGCTTGCTTAGCCCATGAAGTTTCTTTCTAGCTACTTGTCTATATATATTGCAAATGTTGAGGTTAATTGTGGATTTTTTCCCTCATATTTTACTGGGTTTTGTTGGATTTCACATTCTGTTGGGTTTGTTTAAAACAGATGGAATATAAGTAGTTCTTGTGAAAGTAACTTCAGGTTTTGCTAGTCCTTTGAACTCGCTTCAGAACATAAATACTTCTTGTGAATTCTAAGCTTTTTTTTTACCTTTTTTTTTTTTTAAAATCAAACAGATTCTCACTGTATTTATGTATAATGGACATCAGCAGGGCTTTAGCAAAACATTGATTTTTATTGTTCTTTAGCTCTGAATGTGAGCTCATTAATTTATAGAGAAACTAGAAAAATATTTTACATTTTATAGTGATACCTGCTAAGTTTTTAACAAAATGTTTCATCTTCCATAGAATTGAAGTACTTAATATATTTTATGCATAAAAAGATATAAGGAAAGTCTTTTCGATATCCACATAGAAAATCATCCACTAGGGCCACTTCATAACCGTTTTAGAGAAGGTTTTCATAATGAAACAGATTATTGCTTTCAGAAGGCTCCTTAAACACTGTTCCTCTAGATAGAGGCCGGGGAGGAGAAGCCATTGTAAGTGTTAGACACAGCACTGGCACGAGAGAAACGCAGTGTGTAGTATCACACTACATATTACACCTGTAAGTAAAAAACCCAAAGTGTTGGTTTAAGTTACTTTATCTTTATAATCTTTTTTCTTTAATTATCGAAGTAGGCAAGGTTATTGCTGCAGAAGCTATGCTGATTTAAATGATCATAGTTAATTCTGTATGAGCTTGACAAGGTAAAGGCAATAAGAAATGGATTCACAAGATAAAACCTGGTGCTTTGTGATGTTTTCAATTCACTGATTTCAAAGCACTTTACCAGGATTAATATTCTAAGCCTCCACACAATTCCCAGGAGGAAGTTAAGCATTATTCACATTTTGGAGATGGGTAAATGAAATCCAGAGAGGTTATAACCTGTACAAAGTCACACAGAGGCACTAGGCCTCTGGAGAATGAGGGAACAGACACAGAAATTTTTGCATCTTGTTACCTGCTGTTACCATGTGAGTAAAAGATCACCTGGAAGATACAAAAAACCCCTCTGAGACTCAATAGTTTAAGTCACTTTTAACCCATTTAATGGATTTGTAAGTAAGAAGCAGCAGTTATTTCATGCAGGTCTTTAATTCCTAGTGAGTTATGTCATGTCTGACCTTCAGCAAAGTTGTTTTCTATGTGGCAGCATGCTCATATTATTGAATCATATCTATAAAGATAAGACTGCAAATACTGGAGTATCCTGGGTCATTGGCGCTCAGGTGAAATGTCATTTCTTTTGGTGCTTTGCTCTGCAAGCAGCAGTGAGCTAGGAGTTCAAAAAGCCTATTTCTGACTCTTCCTATTACACTTGGTATATCTCAAAAATTTATTTCACTGTGGGGACAAAAAGACTAAAACAATGGAGAAACTGGGATGACTTCTGTTTCTTTATTGTAAGATGCAAAATAAGTAAGATCATCTGTACTCCCAACTGCTAAATAGAGTGGTTGGCATAATCAAACTGCAGAGTTTGGCAAGAGGGTTTTGAGTGGCTGTTGTTTATATGCTTGACATAAATTACTTATTTTCCTGAATGTATTGGTTTGCTGTATGCTGACTATGTAGTTTTCTGGCTCTAATGCAACAAATGTATTTGTTTATATATGCCTTCCCCGAATGCAGGTACTTTGAGATTATGCACTGATATCATACTGTGGTATTCATATAGGTACACTATAACTATATTCTTTGGGGTATGTGTTTGAAAAATGAAAATTCAGTTATGCATGAAAATGCATAATATTATTAATGAGCATACTTTTATTATAATTAGTGATGCTCTTCCGACATATTGATTCATCTGCTAGGGAGACCGAATTACTGTAGCATTATATTTTTTCCTAGTCTGTAGCAAAACCAAATAAATGGAATAGAAGCCTGAGGTATTTTGGACAAGGTAGGATCATGCTTAGAAAAATGAAAAAAAACCAGAGATGACCTTTGAAAGTACTCATATGGAGGAATTAATGTTATCTTAATATCTCCTCATTCGTAATTCTTGTTACACGCTCATTATTCATAGAAATGTTTTGATGCTGTGTGGTATTGCTTTCAAAGCTGAAATACACAGAAGTAGCTGAAATTAAATAATAATAACAACAATAATAAAATAATAAATCACTTTGCTCTAGTGAAGTGAACCTTTTGCAAATAACATAATACTTCACTGGTTACCTTTGTGTTTCAGGATGGATAGTATGTTATTTTTGTAGCTGAAAAGAACAGAAATACCTGCATTAGAACCCTTGCCTTGAATCTCCACAAGGATTCTTTTTGTACAATATCTTTTTATTGATAATTCTGTCTTTAGTTACAATGAAGTGATCACTGAAGATTCAGTTTAGCAAAGTGCTTAGTACGTGCTTAAGTTAAAACATATGAGCTGTCCAACTGACTGTAAAAGAATTATTTATTGTGCTTTTCAAACTATTGCCTAATTGGCAAAAAAAGAAGGTATGATATTGAGTGAGAAATCAGGTCTTACTCTTACAGAGCTTCAAGGAGTACAGCTGATGCTTATGTAATTGTGGTGCCACCTTGGATAGGAAGACCTTGAAGGCAAACGTTTTGCTAATGTCAGAGTACATGAGCGTGGTGATTGTCAGGCAGAGGCAGAAAGGTGGTAGGCTATCCTTGAGAGATGATGATCCTATTTCAGTGGACAAAATTACAAATTTTTCAGGTGGCAGAACATTCTCTTGCTCAATGTCGTTCATATAAAAGACATTCTAATGAGAAGAAAAACATGTTAAGTGAAGTATGCAAAGTCTTGAGCAGTGATTACTGACTCTTGCAGTTTTCTGGCTGATGATATCCAGGTTTGCAAAACCATGTATTTGATCAATAGCCGCTGACAGCCATTAAACTCTACTGTGTCAGTAATAGCAAATAACACCAGAGGATACACTAACAGGGGGTGGTAGCCGTTTCTTGCTTTTGGAGGTCACCGTTTCTGAACTGACATTCAGACATGTGTGGCACCCCAGCTCCAGTGCTATGTCCGAGTTCAGCTGGAGCTTCTCCTGAGTACTTCTACAGGGAGGAATCAAGGCATCGGGCTTACACTCAGCTGGTGTGTCACCATCTGCCTATTGCTTTTGTGTACAAACTGATGAAATCACGTATCCTGCACATGGTAGCGCTACTGCGTTAAGCACCCCGATTAATAAACCGAGGGGAGAAGAAGGTGAAATTTTCAGCTGTCATAAAAATTTGTTGTGACTGGCTCTTGTGTTTGTCTTGAGCCAATATTTTATTGTGTGGTTACATTCATTACGCATATAGCTTTTTGCATATATTTTGGGTTTGTATTTTCGTAATGACATATAAGCTACTGTCTGTTCAGTTAATTCTTGCTTTTCGATTAGTGATTATTGATATTTTTTGAGAGGTAGGATTAAAAAAATATTTGCCTTCATTCACAAGGTCAGTGATTCATGTTTAAAGCTGGCCTTTTACACTAGTGCTTCAACTGTACTTTTTTCAGTACTAACTTGTTATGGGTAGTCACTACTAACTTGCGTATTGCAATCAGCCTGATTTTTAGGTGTCTGAATTGGAAGCAAAATGTTACATGTCACAGAATATGAAGTGTTTTCAGTGAGCTGACCAGTCCAGGGGCAGGGGGTAGTGATATCCATGTGTTATAACTGAACAGCAGTATTCCAGAAGCCTTGCTTCAAAACTCATAATACCCTTTTAAAAATACAGGCTCTGATAGAATATGATTTGTTTCAATCATGATGTGGTAAATTTATCCTTGGGGATATCAGGAAGGAGGAGTTCCATCAACAAGTGTCTGCTTTTCTGTCAAGATCTGATTAGTTGTGAAATTACAAGTAGCGTTGTAGACATGGTTACAGTAAAGGTTACAGGCACTCTTTGGATCTGAAATTTCATTTTAGAGCAAAAGGTCCCCAAGGCCTGGTTTAATTTATTTAATTACATTGTAGAAGACTCGGGTAATAGTTTTAGATCAAAGTATAAAAACCAACTTCCAGGCGAATTTGTAATTTAATTCAAAGTAGTAAATTGCTAAACACTTCAACAGTTTTGCTTCATAGGACAGAATGATACGAGGATATGGATTGTAATGATATAGTACAAGTGTAAACGTTATATTAAAATCATAAATAATAAACTAGAAAAATAACTTGCTTAATTGTAGTGGCCACATATCTTCCTTGAAAAGGTTGTGCTACAAAACTGAATTAAATTGTCCTGGGAAGCCCCCAGGCACGTTTAAGCATTTCTTACCCCCTCGGTAGCTTGGACGGGGGAAGATGGGCTTTAAATCTAGCATTTTCATAAAATAATTCTATTTCAAAGGGTTCTCTGCCTGTAGTGCAGAAGGAATTATTTCATTCGTTCTAGGTCTTTCCTTACTAGGTGTGTCATGGTGATGGGTGAAACCTTCTTACACTTTCAGATTCCCCTCATTGCATACCTTGAGTGATACTTCTTTTCACTTTTTCCACTTCAGTTGAAACTTCTGTATTCGTTTTCCTAGAGGATGGGTTTTTTCCTAGTTATTTTACCACCACATGCCCAATTATATTGAGCATCTGCAAGCTGTTCACTTTTAGGTCTGTGATCAGCAACATGATGAAAATTACTCAAAACCAGCGTCAGCAAAGCAAAGCATTAATTACTCACTTTTCTGAAGGTACAAAGTGCACACAGCAAGAACCAGAAAGCATAAAAAAGTTTTCAGGTCCAGATCTTTCTTACAGCATAATCTTTCTTTTCCAGGTCGTCTGATTTACTCTTAAGCAAACTATTTTCAACTCTCCTGCTAGAAGTAGTAAACCACTTGGTTTGGGCATGCCATTCTCTGTGTGTTTCCTTTCTAATAAGTCAACTTTGACTGTCACTCACAGCGTCATGTCTGGTTACTAATACAATTTCAAGGCCAAGGCTCCACTAATGGTAGTCATTTCTAAAACTTGGCAAAGGAGATGTATTATGAGGGTGGAGGCTGGTGATAAATCTCAACTATTGTATCTGGTGTTTGCGAGTTTGACTTTTATCTGAGTTACTGTTTTACAGTTCTTACATTAAATCTTTCCATCCACAAGTATATGCTACATCCATCAAAAGTTTTTTCAATTCATCATGCACGGTCTTATAGATTCTTTTTATAATTTTTAAAAAATAGACCAGCAATTTCATTGAAACCTTCCTTTAAATAAAGGCACCAGGACACTTTGTCATCAGTGTTCCTAAGATCAATATTCCTCTGAAATATAGTGCACTCTTCTCTGTTTCATATTTAAAGGACAGTTCTGTTTGTTCCTGTATTGATGTGCTGCTTTTTCATGGTTTTCCATCTTACTTATTTAATCTGTTTGGCAACACAGCAATGTTAGTTTTTACTCAGCTAAGGTAAAAGTTATGACTCATCTAAGAGCTGTCTTCCTAATGATATCTCCCACTTCAGATTATCCCACCTAAATAAACTATAAGTACATTGAATTTTAATATTCGGATTCTTGTTCCTGGAACAAAAAGAAGCAGCATGCACAAAAATTATATCAGATAGTGATAGCTTTCTCTAGCATAAACTTTATGATCAATTTCATGAAAAAGGTTAAAAATGAAAGAAAGGAGTAAAAAGTTGAAGAATATTGCCAAACTTAGTTTTCTCCATGGTAACTGTCAGTGCAATACTAAAAATTTTCATATGGATATATTAATTATTACAGCAGAAATAACAGTAACTATATAGCTACAGTACAACTTCTTTATCCTAAAACAGACATGACTTTTCTGTTGAAGGACAGAGTGAAAAACTGAAGTGGTACTATCTCTCCCTGGCTTCTGAGCTTATCAGACAATCTTCGAAGTATCTTTTAGTTCTTTTGGCCATTTAACAATAAAACCATTCCTGATTAAAACGAAAAGTTGTTTTGTTGATTCTCTATGTTCACTGGATCAAATAGTATTTGCTATGCTTCTTGCACCAGCCAAACAGCCACCTTTTGTTTAAATTTTGCAGTATTGTGGCAGATGATAAAATCTACTGCAGTTTCCAGGTTTATAAAATTCTTGAAACATCATACTAAACCTACTGTGGGAGAGTGTTTTTGCTGTTCACAGACACAAGAGTTTAAATCAGCAGGTGGCTCACCAATTTTCAAATATCTATATTTAAAGAATTCTCTTAATGTTTGATTAGTCTTGCAATGTGCTGTTTAACATTGAAGATTTAGTTAGTGGTCATGATTATTATTTGTGCTGAAGTCCCTTTTCATTGTAAAGAAGCATTAAGAGTGGTTAAATGGTCTGTTCTGTAATATATATAATTTCCAAATGGATGTGAAAAACTGCATTTGCTTTTTTGCTTGTTTGGTTTTTTTTGGCGTCGTTAAGTTTTTCTTGAAACTTTTCTTTGGCAGTGGGGGGATACCCTCATGGTATTTTTTTACATTTACCACACAAGGCTTTGTGTTCTTTTTTTGTTTCTATCATTTGAACTTTAATGTTCTGAAGGACCTTTTCTTGCTAGCCTTCTCTATCCAGCTGTTTAACTTTTCTGGCCCTCTTAATAAGCTTCCTTATTCTAGGCATTTTCCTCTTCTGAAACTAAGTAATACTGTATTATGTTTTCTCATGATTTTGATAGTAGTTATGATACTGAAAAAGCCGGTCAAAGAAACTCTCTAAGACTCGATTTTGGAGTTTTAGAAAGCAGACATCCTTTACTGCAGCGCTGGGTGCACGGGGGATCGCTCCAGCTATCGTGCACCCCGTCAGGCCTAATTGTGCAGGCTAAGTACATGTTCTACATGCATACTAGATTTCTGGGAAATGTTGTACATATTCATTAGTTTTCTGGGAAACTATTAGCATATGCAAATGTCCTTTACGCAGGCCCATTGAAAGTCTCTGGTGGTCTTCAGGAGTCCTCTGGTGGTCTTCCGTAGTCTTCCTCACTTGTCCGCTCCTTGACCCTTCTCGGATGATTCTGCGCAGTGTGATCTTCTGCATGTTTGATACGGCTTATCCTGAAGAATGCTCGCTAGTGCTTCTATTATCTATGCTTCCATTTTGATGTAATTCATATGGATACTTCTAAGCTAAGTTACCTAAAAGGGCTAAAGTCCTCATCTTCTTCAGAAACTGCAAGGCCATCCAAAAGCAATTTCTCACACATTTTGCAACATACAGAACCCCCATCCACCACTGAACAGCAAACAGTTGGGCAAAGAAACAGCAAGGCCATTGTACTCAGAAAAACATCCTGCATCAGTTAAACTTCTGAAATCTTATGTTAAAGTAGATTTTGGGGGGTTTTTTGGAAGCAGCAAAATCCAAACTGTGAAAAGGATTCCATGCTACTGTATTAAACCATTAAATCATCAATATCATCTCTGAAGTATTACACACTATGTTTAAATGTTACTAGCAGAAGGTTGATTATTTTGAGGATAAAAGTTTTCATAGTAGCTAATTTGAAAGAGCTGTTAAAGTGATAGTTCAGTTAATAAAATCTATTTAAATAATTGGATTTGTTTAAGAATAACCTAGAGACAGGAAAATAATTTGATTATCATTTGTCTAAGGTAGAAGCTTCAGTTTTAATTTTCCTTAAGTTCCTGAAAATTGGTAGCTGGGTAGTATAGAGGACCCAAATTACTGCTTCCATTAAATACAATCTCAGCAATTGCCTTTTGTGGTTGACTTAGTGGCTTGCCAGACAGGGTATTGATAGTAGTTGCCCCAACAGCAAGTAGGAGCCTCCTGCTGCATCTCACAATTTCTGTAGCCTGATAAAATGTCAGTGGGGGGGATTGAGGAAAGAGCAAACTAAATCTAATGAAGAATGAAGGTATAGGGCTGTGGAGGGGAACTGGTATTATGTGTGGGACTGGACTAATGGTACCTAGGGAGTCATGAATGAAGGGAAGACTTTGGTGTCATTGGAATTTGAAAATAGGGGGATTTCACAGACACAAGCACGTCCATAGATAATTGGACTTTATTAATTCCCTGGCTGACAGAACAATGTGCTTGCTTTACAATAATTTTCAGCATTGTACTTGAGGTACAGGAAGATGTATTTGTCACTGTGTTGTTTTGCTCTCTTTAATTTATATCAGGTTTTTTTGCTTGCTCTAATGAATGAACTCCAGCTGTTGGATTCCATATGGGAAATGAAGCCAGCATAGCTCTTCCTGACAACTTGTGCCTGTGCTGTGAAAGCTGAGAATGAATCAGCATGAGAGTTCTGGGAATGATAGTCTAACATAAAACAGATGACTGTCATCTATTATTTGGGTGGCAAGGAGAGATAAGAGGGAGGAAAGTTTGCTTTTCAAGCGGGGTTAAAGAAATGAACTTTTTATATCAGTGCAGTTTGTGGCTCTAATTTGGAAATAATTTACAGTTACTTGGGAAATTCTGTCTTCAAGGGTGGATTTGAAGGTGTGTACTGGGGAAAAAGGAGTGGTCGTAGTAGCTTCCACTGGCTATGGTAGCTGTGGGGAAAGGGGAAAATAAATTTAAAAAGGGAGTGAAGAAACTAAACAAAAAAACTCCACCAGTCTGCCTTTAGTTGTCACCATAATTAAAGGAATTACTAATAGATGTCTGTATATATATTCTGAGTCTGTAAAGTTTGAAGAAATAAGTAGCAAATAAAAAATAACTTAGTTTTGTAAATCCGTATTTTCTATTTCATGCATGCTTACTTTTCTCTGATTTTAAAGACATACTAGTTTTCACCATTTTTTTTAACCAGAGACACCACGAACAGAATGTAGTTGAGTTAGTAGACCCTATTTGGATTTTGGAATTTCCATGCAAAGTTCTGGGTCTCAGGTTAAAGCAAAGAGAAATTGTGTTGTATATTGTGTATTTTAGGAGAATTAAAGACAGAGAATCAAAATTCTTGTGAAAATTTACCATCACCCTCCTCTCTTTTTTGGATTATTTTCAGTATTTGAGCCAATGTTCCTTTAAGAATTCAAGTCTCTTTTCTTGATCTTTTTTCATCTCAGACACGAGCGCTTCCTTCGGGACACAGTCGGCTTCTGATCCTTCTCGTTCTGTTTTCCATCTCTCACTGATCTTGAGCTAACCTGATTTCACCCAGCGTATTTCACAGCCAGCCCCCTTGCCATGCCTTTCTTGTGTTAAACGTATGCAGCGTCTCTGCTGATCTTCTCTTTCTTTGCCATTTAAATAGTTGGAGCTGGTTTTCTTACAGCTTACCCACGTGTTCTCCAAAGCGTGGGTATCTTTGAAGCATCTTTTGTTCTACTGCTGATTTCTTTCAAGCAGTGGCAGTACTACATACTGTGGACCCTGTTGATCCATGCTGATTTATTTCTTTATGACTTCATATGTAATTTCATCCCTTGATAATAAATGGATTCCTAATGTGTCCATTGAGATATATATAGCTCTAGATATATATGTATGTAACTTGTAATCATTGTATCAATAGAGAGAAAGATGAACTGATACACTTGTTATTGCATTTTCTATTAAATAGCTTGTTTAGACCAACAATGGTTCCCATGAAAAAAATGATTAATTTTTATGAAATTTATAATTTAGTGACTGGAATATCTAATTTCCAGGGAGAAAAAAAAGTCTATTTTCAGTGTTCAATAATGAACAGAGAGCAAGTGTTAAGAAGAAGGGAAGCATTAAATGTGTATCTTGTTACATAAACCTATACTGTTGTGATGGTGTAGCTACTCCAATTTATTTTGCCTATGTATGTTTACTTTTTATAGGACATATTTGGCTGTGGAAAACTTTTTCTTACTTGCTTGAATTTTGAGCTGAAATATTTTATGCTGATCTGTGCTTGAG
>JAVJGG010000061.1:15262377-15290099 GCA_035590195.1 Aviceda cuculoides
TTTCTTTGAAAGCTTGAACAAAAATGACTAGTTCAAGTCTTTTTGCATAGAGAAATATATGGCAAAACCACTTGCCATTAAAAATGAAAAACTGCATCAATTTAGACGAAGTATGACAGTTTAAAATAATGAGTATGCAAAGACTTGTTTTGAACTCATGAAGCTTATTTTCAATAATGATCCAACACTGTTTATTAAAAGTGTGTAATATAAATACCTTATCATTCCTCTCCCTGATGACACCTTCAGAATAAAAGAGGATATTGCTCTTTTTATTTGCAGAGTTGCTGTGGGTATTTTTGTTTAGGCCTGTAAGATGTCTGGTACCTTCCGTTTCTCTCGGTTCACTTTCAAAAGTGTTCAGTAAGCACTGAAATGCAAAGCAGACGTCTGTTCTCAGGCGGTCGATGCTCAGTGGATGAAGCAGGTGCGGTTATTTGGTACGTCCTGTAGCGGTATTGGTAATAGTTGGGTGTCTGAAGGCACAGTGGCATTACAAAAAGCGTGTTTGAGTTAAACAGATCAGAAGGAAAATGTGGAACCACTGATGCAGCGTTCTTTCACTGAACAATGAGGAGAAAATGTAGTTTTGAATGGTTTCTTGATTCAGATTTTCAAATTATATCAGTATGGGGACTTTAGCAAGAAGATTCACAACCAGGCCATCTTGAAATGCGCTGCATTCCCCTGAGGGACGAAGAAGAGGAGAAACGTGATCTGTTGAGGTTTGTATTCTACAGGATACACATGAAAACGTAACCGTAACTTGTCACATTTTCAAAAATCATTTGTCAATAGGCTGATGCCACAAACTGAGCCCTCCAAGTGGGTTTTATAAAAGCAAGGAGCTAGTATATGGTCTTCTGCAATAGTTACCATGAAAACAATTGATCTAGAGTCTACTCGTGAAATGTAATCATAAATTAAAAGAAATTGCTCGTATACCTCTCTTGTTTTAAAGATCAGTTATGCCAATATCTAGACCCACTGAGACCAAGAAGTACACTGTATTTCAAAGCTTTTGTTCTTCTCTCCCTTTCTGCTTGTTGGGTGCATTTTATATTTGTTTGCTGTAAGAAGATGAGGAACATATAATTTTGAGTTTCTAGCAAAGTTTATAATTCCAAAGAATACACAAATAGCTGAACTTCCTTGACTTCCAGAATTTTAGTTTTTTGTGCTTCAGTAGTGTTTTATTGTTTCACTTCTCTTTATAAAAAGGTATCTCTCTTATAAATGCGGTTGATAAAACCAAAAGGTCAGTTTCAGTTTTAAATCTCTTGGGAGAATTTAGAACTCTCAAATTCTCTTGTACAATTTAAAATAAAATTTCACCTTAGAAGTCTGCAGGTTCCATCCATTTTGGCTTCCAAATAGCATGTAGCTGCCAGAGTAGAATTAATTAATATTGCCTTTGAACGTTGGTGTGCAATAGAAGCACTCATTAGAAGTAAAAGCTGGAAGTTGTGAGATAGCTTCCATGGATTTTGTAGTTTCTTTATCTAGTATATTGATATCCAATTTTAAGGCTCAAAACCCCCTCTATTAGTGATACAGATATTCTTGTGACATGTGAACAGCTGTTACCAGACAAAGATTTGCAGTAACCAGTTGTAGTAAACCAAGGAATTCACCAAGATCTTTAAAAAAGTCAGTATGGAGATTGGCTTTCAAAAACAAAACCTCAGGTCAGAATTGCACAGTAGTTTCTGAGTTTTGTGAACTTGATACAAATACATTTTCACTGAATAGTGTTTATTGCCGCTTGCTAAGGTTATGTCAACACAGCAAATCGAATCCTTCACTAGTATGCCTTGTTTTAAAGAAAACCAGCATTTTTCCCAGGAATGACTCTTTCAAGACTTCCAACCTGCAATGAAAAAGTAGGATTGATTACCTCGGAACAAAGGCATATACCATTAGTCATGCAGTGTGTGGCATTCTGCTTTTGTAGTGGTTACTTCTGACTTTGGCTCAGATTCTTTTCCTCTGTGTAATTTGTATTTGTTTGGTTTTCCCATTTTTTTAAATACTGGACATTCTGACGGGAATTCAGGAAAGCTGAAATTTCTTATTTTTTCAGAAGAATTCCAGGTCGCTCAGTGGAAACTGCATGCTGCTAAAATCAAATAAACGTCGTGTTTTGTACATTTAAGGAATACTGTGTGCATAAGATAAACAAGACATTTATTATAATCTATCTTAGCTATTTTTTCTCTGCCAGCTATGCAAGCAAATCAGCAAGGTAAAGGTCCCTCATCCATAGATTTAATCTTTCTTCAGTTCAAAGCTTTGTAAGTAAAAGCAACCATCTGTACAGGACAGCTGTTGAAATCCCTCTCTTACAAGCACTGTATTGGTGCCAAAGTGAAGCTTCTTGCCCTAGTATCATTGTGCCCTCATTAAAGTTAAGCAGCCCAAACCCATTCTATGTTATCCTTGAAATCCATTAAATGATACGGTAATTCCTGTTACAATAGTCTTCTGTAGCAGTTCTTAATGTAGAGGCTCAGTGCATAGGGTTCATTGCATTTTCAGCCAGTGTATGTTTAATAAGGACTTGGGCTTTTTTTGGACATTTAAATAATTTTGTGAATATTGTTTTTATCAGTTAGGTCAACTAACTAGGCATTCATTTAATCTATGGGCAAATCATAGAATTACACAATTCAAGCAATTGTTTTTTTGATCTCCGTAATAGATTTGTTCGCTTTATATAAATTTTAGTCTGGAAAAGAAGAAATCTAAGAAATTGAAACAGAAAAAAATACATACATACGGGCATGTCTTTTTATGAAAGTATAGGCTTTCACTAAGTATGTGAAAAAACCTTGTCCAGGTGTTATTAAAGAGAACAAAAATAGAACATGAACAATGTATAACAGCAAATAATTGTTTTTAATATAGTTGTCTGGTATTCATTTCAAGGGCACAAGAATAAGGTTCAGATACATTTAGGAATTTTTAATGGAATTTTCTTTCAGCTGCTTAATGATGCCGATGATTTTTAAGTACCAAAGGGCGGGGGGGAAGCTAAGATGATATGTTTGATTTTCTCTTTTACAGTGCTTTTCTTATGTCCTTTTCTGTAGTATTCTTGCCTTCTCAAGTGTTTGTCTTTGAAATCAATTTCAGATGTCAGGAAAAAAGTTAAAGATGTTGGCACTAGTTGTCACAGATCAGACTAGGATGTCTCATTAAACTGAGCAAAGAGAGAGCGCGAATCACCTTTAATTTTCAGATTGGTTGATCTTTAATGTTAAACTGAACGTGATTGATGCCTTGCAGAGTAGTATGTGATAATATTTACTGAAAATTTTCTTAAATATTTGAAGACATATTCCTGTGTCTGTCTGGTATGAATGATTTTGGTTTCCTGTGTTCTGCTTTCTTGGCTGACGGCCTCTAAAAGTGAACTTTCAGAACAAATGTAGAACAAGTCAGGCATGCCCCTGTTGTGTTGATAATATCATCTTGACAAATGTATTCTGAATTTTGCCTGCAGCCATTAAAATGGAAAGCGAAGTCGGAAGTGTTTTGTTGGAGGGTTGGTTTTGGTTTTGTTTTTTTTTTATTGCTTGTACCAGCAAGTATCGTACTGATTTTGTCAAAGGAAGACATAATTTTTATAAAGTACTTGCCCTATTGACTCACAACTAGAACAATATATTTTAATCTATCATCATGTTATTTTTACTGCTTCGTTGTTTTATTTGCCATTATTGCGCTCTTTTTGTTTATGTCTCAAGATGATGCAAACTAAAGGCCAAAAGTTGAAATGAAATAAATATTATATTAATGCTAATTTAGGCTGACTTCTTATTAATAGAACTTGGTTTCTGTACATAGTAAAGAGAAATAACAGAAGTTGTTGTTGAACTTTGCATACACAGTTTTCATGATTTGGTCACATACGCAGAGAAAGTCACCTCTGGTCATGCTTTTTGTCATGTGTACAATTTTTATAGATTTTATTTAGTTATTTTAATAATAAATTGTGTTTGAGGTACATTGTAAATATGAAGTAGAAGGATAAAAATTGTCAGCTTTTGTCAGATACAATGGCTTGGCAAGAAGCACATGTAGAGAAGCATCTTAAGTAATTTAACCTATGTTACTTTAATTTAGAAATTGTCGTTTTTGTGGTGAGGGTGCTGGATTGGCCTTTGTCCAGTAAGGGTTTCCTGTAACCATGGAACATGTTAATTTAATGTGCTTTCACATAAAAAACGGTGTCAAAGTAAGTACCTGTTGAGTATTGCTAAACAAAGAGAGAAAACAACTAATTTGCTTCTTAATGAGCCAGTAATAATGTGCTAGTATTTCAGTCTATTTACTTTTAAGTCAGACAGGGTTTCTGGTTGAGCATCTATTTCGGAAGATCTGCTCTGTAAACAAGCCTTTTAAAATCTATGCTAGTAAAAAACATTTTCATAAACTACATCAACTACAAGCTCAGACTGTGAAAAAAGTATGAATAGGAGTATTTATGCGATAACCCCTTAAAACGATAACTGTAGGGTATTTGGAATATACCACAGAAAGTTAAATGATATTTGGGCCAAACCGTTCTCTTATTTTTTGCAGTTCAGACGGTAATTCCTTTGAGAATAAGAACAGGTACCTTACCTGTGCTTTTTGCTTTTCCTTATTCACGCTAGGACAGGAAGGAAAAGAATGGAAGTGCCCGGGAGGCCGCCCTCTAACTGTGCTCACTGGGGTCACCTTAATTCCCGCTGTGCCGGAGCAGGTGTGTTCTACCTGGCAATTAGAACTCCCCAAAGGAAGTTTGTTTGCAAAAATATATCAGAGTATGGCTAAAGCATTACAGCTGTGTTCTCCTTCAGTGACCTCCTCCGAAATAGTTAATCTATAAAAATCTCTCGTTTTGTCTGTTAAGCAAATAGCTACAGGCTTTCCTTTCTTTTGTAAATCATCTTTTGATATTTAAGAAACCATTTCCCAGGTATTTCTAGAGCATTCTATTTCTGTAATTTGTTTGTACAAGTTTTTTCTGTTTAGAATTGGAATGTTTTTGAATGTGCTTCAGATAAATGATTTTATTGTAAAGCTTTAGGTTGGAAAAACAGGAAGTATACATTGGTATTTTTTAGTCCTGTATCTAACTTTGTAAGGAATTGCAGGCAGAAGAGAGAAAGCAGTGAGTATCATCTGTGAATCTTAAACCTCAAGTAGCCCAGGCTGTTTTCCAGCTGGGTTGGCATTAAGTGTCTGCTGAAAGGTGAAGCTAACTTTGTTGATCTAGTCTCGCCCATTGCTTTCCTAAAACAAGTTAGCGCTCATGTTAGACAAAGAACTGCTCTTTGTTTAAAAATAACTCAAAGTTGCCAGTCCTTTCAAAGAATGTGATTATTTCCTCTGGCGAAAAAAGAATAACATGCCTTATCTACTCAAGGAAAGCATTTAGGATGCCCTTTCCTGCTTTCTTTGTCCTGCAATAATCAGCTTTTTTTAGGAAGAACATTTCTGCTATCAACGTTTTTCTCTGGTGGAGCCTCTGAAAATAACCTCAGTCTGTATTGTCCTGTGATGCACTCCTGGTAAATATGTGTAATACGTCAACTATATTTGCCCCTTTCTCCCACCGAGTTTAATAAAGGAAATTATTTTGATTAATAGCTTTTAGATTTAACAAACAACACTCTTTTGGGTTATACATCCATCTGTTCCAGTTTCTAAATTGTCAGCTTGATGATGTATGCGAATGTATACAGCAGAAACAGATGACTGGAGGGACTTGTGAAATCCTGCAGAGAATTAAGTCGGCAGATTGTTTCCCCCAGTGAGCAATTTTATAGAACTTGTAAACCCGCCCAGGGCTTACCTCTTACAGGATACAGGAGTTCTTGTGAATCAAGAGGCTTATTCTGTATTCCTTTTGAATATACATCTTCATTATTGTCAGGTTGTCTGGGTTCAAAGAGAAGAGTAGAGGTTTGCTCTTCATTTGTTTAACGCTACTAAGCAGGATTTAGCAAGACTATCTGTATTTATTTGATTAGGCTCCAGCAGAAATGGTCAGGTACTTCTGAGTTGGATTGCATGAGAGTAGGATTATGATATAGTATAATAACTGTAACGTGTAGGAGTGTGGTGGTGGTTTTCTTCTTTATCAACTTGTGTGTTAAGCATCAGTGAGATGGGACTAAGCTTTACTTTGTATTTCTACAAGTAAGGTCTGTGTTATATCTCTCGGCCAGTCACTCATGGACTCTTCCTGTCTTCTGACTCGCAGTTTAAGGTTGGACAGAAAGGTTACATATGCAGAATTCCCACATTTCACTTGAATAATATTTTCTCATCTCTTTTAAGGTGACTGAGAGCTTGCACAGAATTCTACCAAACTTACAAAACCAAGCTTTAGCTAAAGGAGTTGATTCACTTTTGCTTTTATGCCCATACTCCTTTTAACAACTTAGAAGAATGATTTTTTGTGAAGGGAAGTCTTTTGTCTGATTGCTTGAGACAAGATACTCAAACTCTGAAGACAATCTCCTGACTTTTCTTGCATTAATTGGCAGTCTCATGAAAGGTATTACCCTGTTCTCCAAGACGTGCCTTAGCTAGTAGACTAAGTGGTTTCTTTTTTTTTTTTTTGCTTTAAAATTTTTTGTTAAATAGTTTGAGGGAAAGTTTATAAATGGTCTTTTTTCTTTTTATTCCTTTTTATTGCTCATAAACATGTTAACACGACTAGTAGATGGTAGTCATTACTTGTTGCTTCTCACGACTATTGCCCAGAGTAACAGAACTAATGAAGTAGAGCCTACTTGTACTTAATTTAAAGTTGTGCTGATATAACACAGAGGTTTCTTTTTATTTTCTAGTCAGATGAGTTGCACTAAAATATAATGATTACATGGATTACTTCCAAAGGGTAACATCTCTTCAGGTTTACATTCTTTCTCTTATAACTTTAAAAAGCTCCTCCTGATGATTATTTTTTATATAAAAGGAATTTTTTGTGTGCTCTATGAATCTGACATAATATACTGTGCAATTATTACTTCTGTCCTGAGAAATCTGTCCACACTGGAAGGAAAACAATTTTCCCTTCTATTTCAGTACATAATTATACATTCTGTATATATACACGCTTCTGATAATGGGTTTTAACCAATATTTTATTGATTTGCTGTTGTTACGTACAGAGTAATAGCTCTCAGTTCTTTGGAATTTCCTAATTTTAACATAATTAATGTCTTCTTTACAAATGGCACAAATAAATAATGAATAGTAGTAACACTGTGAGCTGTATATCCCTTCAAGATGCTTGGGTGCATTAGTACTAGCTCTTTCAATGATTTTTACCTGAGTGTTTCTTTTATTACAGTTCATAGTGCAGTGAATGCAATCTTTGAAGTTGATTTACGATCAAAATTTTACTTGTACATCCCTTAAAATTTTAAGTGGATTAACTGTAGCATGTTTGCAAATAGTAAAGTAATTATCAACTATGCTTTATTTATTTTTTTTTTTTTTATCACCTAGTATCATAGCATCATAGAACAGGTTGGGTTGGAAGGGACCTTAAGGACCATCTAGTTCCAACCCCCCTGCCATGGGGGGGACCCCTTCCACCGGACCAGGCTGCCCAAAGCCCCGTCCCGCCTGGCCTTGTTTAGGTAGAGGTACGGTGCGCTGAACAGCGGAATACGGGACTTTAGTAAAAATGTACTTAAAAGTTTGGGAGGTGCAATTCATTGCTCCTATGTCCTATAGGATACACAGAGTTAATATAATAGTTGTATATGCAGAAAAATCTGCTTGTGATAGCTTCAGGCCTTGGCATTAAAAGCAAAACCCACCAAACCCAAAGGACCCCCTCCCCCCAAAAAACCTAAGCAAACAAACACCACCACCCCCCCCAACAAGCCCAAACCTCCAAAAAACAAAACAAGAAGAAAACCTCTCAAACCTTAGTAGTTATGATGCTATTTTCAAAACACTATTTAAGTTCCCTCTGCCTAACTGGGGTTTAACCCTGTCTGACTTACAAATCTTTTCTTTTTCCTTTGTATATCCTTTTGATGTATGTCATCCATCAATGTTAGCGAGAACAATAAATGCGTTGATCTATTGCTACGTTTGGCAAGTTAAATAACACTTTATGTAAGAAGTATTGATTTATAAAATCCAGTACATGTAATTACATTATAACTGACAAAAGTTGAAAACAGTATTAACTTGCTGCTTATTTATAACTCAAAGAAAATTAAATAAAATATCCAGATTAATAAACTAACTCCTTTTTTTGCCTTCAGATATGTCAAGTTATGTTTTCAAGAACAGTGATGTGTTTCTTCCAATTCTGCCAAGAAGAAATTATGTGTTTCGTCAATATTGTTGAAAATAATTCTATAGCCTCTAGATACGTGTATCCTCGGGGGTACCGGGGGTGGTGAAAGAATGCCACTTGGATAGTTCTGAAAGGGTTTAGTGTAAAAGACACAGAAATAACTGACGATATTAGGGAAAATTAAGGCAGCCAATTCATGTCAGGTTTTCAAAGAGCCTTTGATCTGGCCCTTAATTAGTGCCTGCTTTTCTGCATGAAAGCGTGCAAAGGTGTATCTCCCTGTTTGCACGTAGAGCGTGTTATCCAGTTGTCTACACAAATGATGCAAGGAGATACTCAGAGCTCTGCTTCTGTTTCTGACTCAAGCACTAACCAGGTGCCTGTTCCAGAGTTTGCTTATCACGATGGGAATATTTCAGTGGGGTTCTGTGAACTTTGGACTCTGTTTTGATTGCATTTTTGTCCTAATTCAGCATCACATAAGGATATGAACTATCTTGTCTCTGTTCAGTATAGCGTATGGTCGTGTGCTTACCACCCTTGAATTCAGTAGCACCATTGAGATCCTTTGAATTGAGTTTGTTGAGGCAGGCCTTATAAACCTATTTACATTTTTCATGTTTAAAGGGCAAAAAAAGAAAATTACAAGTTACATGTAAACAAAATAACAATAGCAGTAAGAAGTGGGCGTTGTTTTTTAACAAAGGTTTGTGCATGAATCATTTCCCCTTCAGTCCCCTGTATCAAAAGAGATGTGTGTTTATATCTTCCACGGATATTCATAGCGGCTTTGCTATTTAGAAATAATTATCCCCTCGAAATAAAAAATAGGTGGCTTTACGTGGCTTTCAAGTCTGGCGGTGCCTTTGCTGTGCCATTGTTTCCTCCTGCTGCACTCACGTTTCTGTTCTGGTACTTCCAGACACTCGTCAGCTCTTTACCTTTTTGATTTATCTTCTACAAAATAACCAACTGAGAATGCCTCTTATACCAAGGATGAAATTGTGGAAAGCACATTTATGTTTTTATCTTTTCTGTTCTGTTAAATGTTCTGTAGGGTTTCATCTTGCCTTCATCCTGGTGTCATTTGGAATATTTACTGGAAATACATATATATATATGTGTGTGTGTATGTGTGTATAAAATATATATATATAAAAATAGATATCAGTGTGATCAGACTGGCCCTACAGTAGTTAGACATTGGAGGTTACTTAGTAGCCACAGTAGCTTCCTTTGCAGTTAAAATAATGAAGGAAATCCTGCTCTACTGGGATTCTCTTTCTGTAAGGCAGTTTTGCCTCCCACCTGCTGTGTGCTGAGATTCTAACAGTCACAACTTATTTCCTTGAGAGCTCCACAGGTCTCTGTAAACATCACTAGATACGAAGAGAATATAAAAAGCATGGAGGTTACGCTTTGATAACCAAATTCAGCCCAGAGAGGTTGTAGGTTTCTTTGGAGGTTTTGTTTTGGTTTTGATAGTTAATGGGTTCTCTTTTATTTCCCTGCTTTGTACACTATTGTGCCTTTTTCTCTCAGTACATTTGTAACTTTCTTTAAGATATCCTCATGAATATTTCCAAAAATAATTCTGCAGCCTTTTTCAAGGATGAACTACACTAAATATAACCTAAGAACATAATCTGTAGCTTCTTGATTTTTAATCTTACAGCAGATATTCCATGAATTCATGAAACTATGAATTGTGATTGCCTTCTGGTACACAGCAAACCGATTTTTTTTTTGCCTTGACACGACTGAAGCATTATAGGAGGTCAGAAAGAGGAACTAAAACATGAGGTGTAGAAATTAAATGGGAAAAAGAAACCTTAGTGGGACTTTAGGTTAATACATCAGGAGCTGCTTGAGGCTCAGCTAAAATGATTCAGCTCTTTTTTTTTTTTTTTTTTTTGCGTTTTTTTTTTTGTTTTCCTCGTTGGGGGGTGTGCTAAGAAATGAGTTTTAAGAAAAGAATGATACAATTGCACGTGGGAAAATCTTTCTCAGTGTATTTGGGGATAACCAAGAGAGGTTTATGTTGAATTCTAAACAGAGTGATGTTACTGACCACTGTCTTTTTTTTCTGTTGGAATGCAGGTCCTGTAAGAACTCTGTTGTGCTTCTGTGGGCCCTTATTTCAGTTCTGTTTTGAGTGTTTCTAATAAAACTCAATAAATCTTTTCTCAAAAGGGAATTCTTCTTCAAGAATTTATCCTGTAGTGGTTGAAAACTGTAGTGGTTGAAAGGATGATCTTTAAATAGATGTCAGAGTATTAGGGAGTGGATTTTATGAATGCAAAGAATAGGTTATGCTTAAGGACTTCTAAGCAACTGGTGATTCTTTTTTATCATAAAAAAACTGGTCTAGCTTTTTTCTGTTGTTTTATCTCAGTATAGCATGCAAATATATTTTTGTGGCTCATCTAAAGCTGTTTGTAGGGAAAAATGGAAGAAGGCTAAGAGATATAACAGGAAATGTTTGTGCCTTAAAACAAGGCAGAAAGGTTGGAATTATTAAAACAGGTTTTCCTGTAGCAAGTCATTTCATAGTGTGTATCTTTGAACTGTAGAAGTTTCTAAGGGAATGAATTGGGATGTTTGTTCTTTTAAACAATACTATGTATAAGTCAATACTTTGGAAAAACATTTGATCTGTTTGCATCAAGAAATTAGGAGGTTAGAAGCAAAATAGAATCTGCGGTGCTGTTTAGGTAATTCTGAAATAGAGAACTGATGCTTCAATTTAAAAATAAAAAGAATTTTTAATTAAATCTACTTAACTATCAGTGTGAAACATTCATTCTTGCCACTTGGGACTCATATTCTATTGAATTGTTGAAAGCTAATCATAACTATACATTACAGAATGTTTAGTTTTCCTCTTGGGATGGCATGCGACAGGTATGCAATCTTAAGTTCAATATTTCTTCCACCCAAATCAAATATATGATTGGCAATTACCCAATAACTGACTTGCCAATTAGTTGTTTGACCTATTCAAGGCAAAAAAAGTTACCCATTGAAATCTTGTCTCCCAGTGACTGTGCATTTAAAAGAAATAAATGTCACTTATTCTAGAAATATGTAGGTTTCCTCACAGAACTTGCTGAGTCCTAAAACAATTTAATTCCATCCCCAATTAAGCCTTTAAAAGCACTATCCATCAACCTCAATTGGTACTGTATTTGCATTTAGAGATTATAGTAAAGGTATCTAGCAAGCAAGTTATCTTTCTTATCTATAGGAGGACAAAAATGGGTAGTGTGGGCACATTTACTTGACTTATGAAATTGAAGAAGAGAGACTGATTTAAATAGTTGCTTCAGTACTATTCCAATATAAAATCAGATATCATCTTTGACAAAAGTTCAGGAAATCCACTTTAAGGGAATGCTTTATACCATTGGGTGAAAATTCTTAACTACAGCACTATATTTGAAAAATAACCTGATATTTTAATGAAATATTCACTATGATGCATCAGTCCTTTCAAATCCAGGCTTAGAATGAGGTAGTAAAATGCAATTTAAATTTAATTGTTGTACTTGGTGATTTATGTCACGCTTCCAACCAAGAAAATTTGAATCTCAAATATCCAATATTTTTGGTAGAATAGCCTTCCTGCAAATCAATACAGTTAAAGTGACTGAATGCTCTAATGTATGTTTGACATTGTTGACAGTTTATGAATAGATCATATACTAACTTTCACAATATCTCACCAATGCATTTTAGAAGGTTTGAATTCAGAAGAAGATTGATTCAAATATATCCGAGTTCTAGCTGACTTCCTGGTACATTTCCCAAGATTTACTATGTAATAATTCCAAATTCTTATGCCATATAAGCTACTGAAGTTCATTTCCACAGGAGAATACAGCTTGCATCCAGAGCTAGCACATGTATGCATGCGTAGCAGGAACTAAGATAATAAGATTAAAAGGTCCTTTTGAAAAGGAAAAAGAGAAAAATCTTTTCCATATCCAAGTTGAGAATAAGAAGAAAATGGTCCTGATTCCCCCGAAGGTTGCAGTTATCAGCTGTCAATCGCTACGGAAATGCCCGTACTCAACTGTATGTGCTCCGAAGCATCCGCTTGTGAAAGTCACAGCTGAACTTTAATCTGTTCTTGATGGGATTCCGCTGTCCGTAGTTGTACCGACTTTCTTTGGATTACTGAAAAGATTCTTCCTGTCTTTAATTTGGGTTTCCTGACTCTAGTTTCCTTTTTAATTTAACTACACTTTTGTATTACGCGTTCAATCCCCTAGACGGATCTTTTCAAATACTCTTGTTATGGCAGTTATCATTAACCTACCTGAAGATGGCTCACATCCCTTTTCCTTCCAAACAGCGAGAGCAAAAACATTTCTGTATTGTTGCTCTTCTCCTGGGCTGATCCTTCAGCTTCCGTATGTAGTTTATTTATCTAGTCTCATTTTCCTGGAAAACTCCTCAGAGACATTCTGTTCTTTATTTTTCTGTGTCAGTTGATTGTAGCTTTAGACATTCATATGAAGAAAGGGTGATGTGCGTCATGCTTTGACTAGGGACTAATAAGCTAAAATCAATATAGGTGTGGTTTTTAATAAACCATTTGTATTTTTGTTCGTGTTTATTGAAAAATGTATCTCAGTCAAAAATTTATTTTCAATATCATATCTGTTGGGTGGAGTGAGTGATGAAAAGACAGCTGCTCAAATGATATTTGTTAGTGATTGAGCTGTATTTGCCCTGACTTGCTGATCTATGAACAGGTTAATCTACTATTAATATTCAATATTAGCTCACCTAAAAATGACTTAAAAGTAGAGATACATAACAAAGACAAATAGCAATGGCAGTGGGGATCTCTTAGCCTGTTCTCCGTACTCACTACATTATTCTTCCTCTGAGTGTATTCAGGACTACAGTAACTGATTTTCTCAAGATGCGAGCACATGGTTTTACCTGTAACTGTTGGTATCCAGCATTTCTGGAGAAAAAAATGCTGAGATTTTAACGGGGTAGTTTCAGTGTTTTTTACTGATGAAGGTGATGCAGTACTTCTCTGGGGTATGGTAACTTTCATTTTCTCAGTAGGATAGAGGTGTTCAAGATCAAATTGCATTTTTAATTAAAATATTTGAATTCCTGAGGGATAAGACTGCAAGACTCCTTTCAAGGTCTTGTAGCACCCTGTAGTAACTGAAAGATCTATTTAATTTGACTTTGTTTTATGTATTTTACAAATGTAAGCTATTAGAGGCTAGAATCATTAGCCAAACCTTGTTAATGTGTTTATTAGAGGGTATGTTTGAGGTCCCCGAGATGGTACTCTCCTCAGTTTCTGAAGTCATAGTCACTCACGCTATCCTTATGAGATTAGGTTCCCTTGGTTAACTAACAAGCAGCCAGTCTTGGATTTTTTGTTTTCACTCTATTCTGTACAAAGCTGTACAGTCAGACTGCCTTCTCCTCTTTCAGACTGTATTTGTAAGTTTGTGCCTGAGCATGATTTTCAGGGAGAACAGAGTATGAGTGAGCTCTCAGCTTTTGCATGATATATCTCATCTCAGGCTCGGGAGAAGCCCAAAGTAGATAACAATTGCATACAGCACCATTTTTGTATTTAAATGTCAGCATTAATCCAAACAAAAGTGTACAGGCATTGCTGAATTAGGTCCTGAATCTATATATTGAGATAAAATCCATCTAAGTTTTGCAGGTACCAAAGAAAGAAAATAGACAGCTAACCTGGCAGTGTCATGGAACTCTTGCAGTTTAATGATGCACAAAAGCAAGGCAGACATATTTTGGAGCAAATTTCCAGATAATTTTGGCATATTAAATCCTATTTTTTCTTAAGATTCACATAAAAATAAATCTGCACTAGTCAGCATCTAGTGAGTTTGGTAAGCGGACTTAATGAAAATTTGTAGAAGCTGTATATATGTGCCAACAGATTTGCACCTTGTCCTTTCACTTCCCCTTGCAACTCAGATAATTTTTTAATTATTATTATTTTTATTTTTAAGTCATCGTAGCTGAAGAGCCAGAGAGGCTGGAAATATGAAGACATTTAACATTTGGAAGAAAGCAACAGTGTATAGCATGAATGGTTGCTTTTTTTTTTTAGGCAGAAAACTATTTTAGCTAAGAATATTAATTCCAATATTTCATTATTCCTATTTCTAGGACTTAGGCTTTTAATAAGCTTTTTGCTCTGTCCTTCAAGAGAATAAGAACTGAGATGCTCTCATGGCTTCTAAATCCTTGATTCGCCAAGGTTAGCCTTATGGTGAGCTCTTCCTGTATTTAATTAATAAAGTGCAAGTATCTCATGCCTGTTAAATGACCCCCTTGTATCTTCCATCCCTTAGCCAGTTATTCCTTTCCTACAATTTTCTTTCTGAGATGGCTGTCATTTTTCCTGCCAATTTTCCTGTTTACCTGGGATGCTCTATAACAACTAAACTTTCCTTGTAGGTCCAGTTTAAAAATCTGCTTTCCATTACAGCATAAAGATGTAAAGCCTGGGGTGCAGCCCCGGTTTGATCCTGTGTCTGAGGTGTGAGCAGCACTGTGCCGCAGAAATGCCAAAGTCATCAAAGCTTTACTGCTACCTCTCTTCACGGAATCTTTGCTCAGTATTTTATTTTCATTTCTGCTTTCAGTGAATATTTAGTGAGCTCTGATTACATAATTGAATTTGATAAACTGATGGTATGTGATTGATGAGAAAGTCAGGAATAAAAGATTAGAAGATAAAATTACTGCAAGGGTTTAAGTAAATCTTCCAGAGAGCTGGGGTAATTTATAAAGCATGCTATAGTCTTTATAAAAATATTCCCGTAGGTCTGTTAAATTTTAGCTTCTACCAGAATTGGATTGAGTTTTGAGAATCATTTTCATGTAATACCAGCTTGATTCTGATACTTTAAATGGGAGATAGCTCTGAGTGGGCTGCAGCATCACTGGGTTTGGAATATTTGAGTAGGAAATGTAGGGCTGAATGACAGACTTGTAGGCAGCAGTCTTTGTCTTTCAAATAAATAATTTTTTCATGGAAAGACGTACGTTAGAAGGAGTGAGTGGATAATTCAGAGTGAAATCATGAAGGAGGTTATGCTGCTTGAGTCTTTAAATCGCTGAAAAACAGGATCAACAAATTACTCGGGTAGAGGGTTATAGTGCCAATAGCAGTTTCACTGTAGTCTCCCTGAATAGCTCAACTTTCTTCAGGAAGGAATAGTTTAACAAGCTCATTTTGTGAGCCTCTGTATAGTAGCAGGTAAATGTCATTATTTTCAGGGGACTCAGCACTAATCATTTCAGTTTACCAGTTGGGCTCTGTTACAACTCCTTCCCCTAAATACCAACACAACTCCCTGCCGCTGCCTTTTTATCTCCAGAGGAAGCCTGACACCTTTCATCTTGCAAGGGTAGGATGTCTGTCTCATAACTCCTTAGGGAGATTCCCCAAAATAAATGTGAAGCCTCTGAAAGGATTTAACATTTCCTCACTTGTTTGGAAATATCTTTGTAAAAAATTGCTTTTTGCTCTGGGTAAAGTAATTGTGTTTCACCCTAACATCACCTAACTCTGACTAAAATTTTTCTTTATTAAGTTTTAAAGTATTGGTTTATTTTACTAGTTAGGAGAAAATGGGAATTGAGATAAGGCTTCTTCACAATATTTGCCATCATTAAAACAAGAAAAAAGCCTTGCAGAATATAATCTCAATCACATAATAGAGTGGAGATGTGCAAAACCCATCTTTGATTTGCCTGGGACTATCTGCTAGTTTGGAACTGTTGCTATTTTCTCATATGCTGAATTGTCATATAGATTCCTGTGTATCCAATTTAAAGAAAATACTACTGATCTGCACTAGCCATTAATCAATTTGTTTGAAAAAACCAGAAGAGGGTCTTACTTCAAAACACATTTTTTAATTCAGCTTGTTAGGTCAGATTTTGTATAATAGTCTGTAAGTATTGCTTTAAGATGGTGTGCTTTTTTTTTTCTGCAGAAATAACGGTATCTTTCTGAAGTTAAATTCCAAAAACTAGGGAGACAATTTGTCGATACAAATCATCAAACGTGTTTGCAGCTGAGGTTCAACTTTACAGCCGATTGCAGCGAACACTTCGGCAAAAGTCGACCTGTGACTCCCCGCCCGCCCTCGGCTGCAGCGCGGCTGCTACCCTGGGACCGCCCGTTGGGCCGGTAACGAGTCCGCGTCGCTTCGTGGTTTGCGAAGTACTAAAAATTCCCTGAGAAGAGGCAAAGTGCAAGATAAGGGCTTAGAGAGGTTGGCGTCACCGGGCCCAGCTGCACACCCACTGCTGTCCCAGTCTTCAGTGGAGCGCTAGGGCACCTCGGGAGCCGCTGACCCCCCTGGCCTTGAGCTCCTTCTGCCCTAGCGCGTGCGGTCGCTGTCTTGTGGCTATCGGCTCTTAAAGATTATGGGATGTGACCTGGGGAGTCAAAAATTTCAGGCAGCCTTCGATAGTACGTGAGGTCGCTTCCCCATAAACTGTGAAAGATAGCTTAAACTCTTTAACTAGCAAGTGTAAAAATACCTGAGCTTAATCTAAAATAAGTTTTAAAAGAAAGATTACCAATTTAACTGAACGGTTAGTCACACTGGGACAACGTTTGTGTATCTTTTGGGTTTTGTTTTTTTTTTTTATTTTATATGTAAGATACACGCTCACACACTGCACTCCTAAAAAGCAGAGTGCAGTAACATCTACCTATTAAATATTATTCCATGTTTTGTATTAAATCTCTGACTTTGAATGTAACTTGTGTATTTTATATATATATACATAAACATGTTAATTTTGATTATAGAAGGTATTTGTAAACTTCTAAGATAAAATCTGTAGTTTCTACATAGTTACAAATTTCTATTTGATGCATAAAGTGTGAAAAACATCTTCCAGAGGCGACAAGGGGTGGGTCTCTGGCAGGTGTAGACTTGTAATAAATCTGCATTTGAGTGGAGCTTTGGCAATTCACCAGTTGAGAATTTTGCTGCTCGGAGTATTTTGAGCATTTGTGATCCGTGGGAGAAAAGAGTTCGAGACTACATGTGACCCTTGAACATTATTGAAGTACCCTACTTCAAAATCTGTTAGTGGCTTCAGGTAATATAATTTAACACATTTTGGTTGGCAATAACGTTGAAAAACACCTTATTCTTGTGATTTTGCGAAGTGTTTTTTTCTAAACTCTTTTTTCTATCAAAATTCTTCATTTGCCCTGAGACTTTTCTTGCTGTGATAATCATTTCTATCCAAGATTACTCTTCTGGTTTCAATTCAAGGAATTAAAAAAAAGAGCTTTGAGTGGATTTAATCCCCACAGAGGAGAGGGGGAAAAAAAAGCCAATAGGGCTGTTCACTGCCTGCCACAGTAGACAGCGCTGAAATTCTCATATGTATAAACAGTAAACATGGACAAAATCTTGTCTGAGTGGGCACTTCTAAGTGCCAAAGACTGAGGTTATCAAGATCTTGTGAATTCTGCCTCTAAGGATAAAGCTCAGATATGAATATAACAGTGCAAACCTTAACTACTGAATCATGTTGTCTCTTGTTTTACGATGGCCATTTTGAGGAGTCATGAGCTGAATATTGGTGGTTTATGCTGTACTTGCTTAAATAGCTTACGAAACCATTTTCTCTTTGTATTTCAGATGATGTTGCACCATACTTTAAGACTGAACCAGGCTTGCCCCAGATTCACTTGGAAGGAAATCGACTCGTACTTACGTGCCTTGCCGAAGGCAGCTGGCCCTTGGAATTTAAGTGGTTACACAATGACAGTGAAATAACCGCCTACTCCAGTGAATATAAGTAAATAACAACTATATACTAGCCTTCTCTAAGTGTAATTGCAAAAAAAAAAACCCAAACAAACACCACCCACCCCCAAACCCCCAGTACTTCAAAACAGCTTTGTAGATACTGATACATTGACAATGTTTTTTCTCATGAAAGAAGACTTTTTTGCAAACAGATAAGATCTCTATGAGAGAATCTCCTTTGCTAAAAATGATATTTCACACTTCAAAACAGGGGTCTTAGCATAAAATTTTTAAGTACCAAAAATGTAACCTTACATGTATTTGTAATAAATAGCAGGCATATTCCTTAGCTAAATGTTACGTATGATGTGCTACTCATCCTTGAACAAAGCTAAGCTTAGTGGGACTGTTCTTTTCAATAAGATCTAGAAGAATGTGGTCTATCTTAAATTGCATATGGAACTTTTGGTTTCATTTCTGAGAATGCGAAAATTAATCTTGCAATTTAACAAACTGTTCTTCTATGATTATGCACTTTGTTCCCAGGACCTCACTGAACATTCGAGCAAGAGGAAAACCACACTGTGGCTAATCAGAGCTACATTTTTGCTGATAGGCACCAGATTGCTGGCCAAATATCAAAGTGTAAACCACCCAGGTTTTGTACGCTTTTCTCTAATGGGAGCATTAACTGGGTCTCCCCTATGTAATTGGCAATTTCTATAACTCATAGAAATTTAATATTTATGCAACTTATTTGTTGCTTTCAAATTTTGTTGAAATTACCTAGTGAATTCAGAAGTTATAAGGGGTGGATATGTGACAGAAAGAGCCCTTGTATAACACTTGTATCTTTAGCAAACCAAGCTAAATAATGCACTTTTGTAATTACGTTACTTAAGGTAGGGAAAAGTTGTGCTCCATCACTATAAACAGAAATTACAGTATAAATTAGTATAAAAATGCAGATAATGATATAAAGTCCAATATTGTTATATAAGGTAGTCCATAATTACTTTTATCAAAGGTTTTCAAAATTGTAACCTAACATTAGTTCTATTTTCAATACTATTCACATTTAGAGAGCAGTAGGGAAAAAAGTCCCTTAAAAAAAATTTAAAACTTTTTTGGGTCATTTAGCACATAAAGTATTTAACAACAATGTTTCAAACCAAACATACAGCTCTATATGAGCTCTCCTAGAAATTAAAGACTTTTGATTGAGATCAGACCACTTAGTCTTGAGTAATTGCAACTATTAATGGTTGCTGTTTTCAAGCCTTGAGAGACGCTGATACCTCAAAATGAGCCAGACACACATATAGAAGAGATTTGTGAATACTTTCTAGAAAATGAAAAAAATCTCTAATAGCACAATTAATTACAGAAGGTTTGAGTATCACTTTGTGTAAATGCCACTTGTCTTGATCAACAGCAGTCTGCTGTAGTTTCTTCTTAGAAGGAGCTGATAATAGCTCTTAACCACATAAGATGCTGAGAAAGTAAGACAAGAAATGGTGTGGGAGGACAAAACACATGAACATGGAATCAACAAAAGCAAAGGTTAGAATTCAAGTTTTGTAGATGTGCTAGTCATTGAGAGACTGGCATTTCATGATCCTAGGGGAAACATGAATAAGAACGTGTGACGTTTTGAAACTAAAATCAGAATGCCATAGTATTTCTTAAATAAGTGCACACCCTAATACAAAATTATTATTATTTTACTGTGTATTGCAGCGCAAGTTAGAATCAGTGTATTGGAATACCTTTCTCAAGCTGTATGTATACATATCGGTATACAGTACTTTGTTTCTTATCATTGGACTTAATTTAGTCTAGTGAACATCAGGTCATGATACAAGCTATATTTTTTAATTTTGCATTTTTTATATTGTTCTTGTTTCTATTTCTAATTAAAACATCTGCTGCGGGGGTGATGAAGAAGATAGGAAACTACTGGTTTATACTGATAAAATAACATTGATAGAAAATATTAATTTTGAAGTTGCAGCCCTACAACTACTACAACTGTACCACAATCTGAGATAAGCCAAACAGCATTTCGATTCTATAGAAATGCAAAGCTTTAAGCTTGCCAAAAGGATTATATAGCATAGGTGCATTAGGATGAATGAAAGCAAGGAAAAGATATGCTTAGACATAAAAATTCCGGTTGCAAAATTTAAACTTTGACCCCATAATAGTTTGCTCTGCAGTTCTCTTGGGTAAATACTCTGTTTAAATGCATGAATCTTTCCTGTGTAAGTGACTTCTGCTGCAATTTGAATCATCAATCAAAGATTTTTGGTAATTGATATTACTTAGTGTGTCTCAGTTAAAGTAATATCTATATTGTAACAGGCTGAAAATATTCAAAGCTGTTTATAACACACCAAGTGAGTAAAGAACTAATTGGAGTCTTTGCATTTTGACATTGGTGACCCTGAATGAACAGCTTTTCTTTGTATAATGATGCTGATTATGTGCACAGCCTGGCTTTTACAGTGACTGTGCATATACTAGTTTGTATTAAGAATTTATAAAACAACCTTATAAATTCTTTGTGATCTGAGATAGATGTAATGAAAACAAATTAATACTGCTGACTGCAGTAGTAATTTTGGTTATGTCTATAAGTTAAGAGCCTTTAAAGTTCAGGCAGTCACTTTTTTCTTTTTTTTTTCTTTGTTTTCTTTTGAGTTAAGTTCTGGAGCAGGTGTGTCTTCCATATTTGCTTTTATGGCCTGAAAATACTAATTTATTTGAATTTAAGAAACTGAAGTTATATCTAAGCAGCAGTACACTTTCCTCCCAAACTACTTAAAAGTATCTGATCGTTATAATTGTGTTTTTAACATTGAACAGGTTTTAATTTTATTCTGTGTAAAAAAAGTTAGATTAGTTGATGCATAAGTCCCTTGTTAAAAGGTTTGAATAGATAAGTTATGTGAGTATCTAATAAAATAAATTTGGTTTTTAATTCTTTCTTCACAGTTATGGCTATTAAAAACCTGTAGCCTGTAGATTCACTTTTAACTTTTAGAGCATTTAAAATGTGGGTGTAAATTTGAAGTTAGGAATGAAACATAAGCATTAGCTAGCATTTCTCCCTAGGTGTTTGAGACCACTTCATCCTTAAACTCATAACTCATTGCAATCCTGGTGTTGAAGCATGGTATGCTCTGGAAGACTCGAAGCTTTCTTTTATGCTTGTTGCTTTCCATCTTTCTATGGAAACTTTGTAAACAGCCTGTTTCTTGTTGGCTGTACCATTCAAAACAGAGAAACTGTCTGGTCTGACTTTCTAAAGTACCTGCACAGATCCCAGGAAACCTTAAGTAGCATCCTGGCATCTATACAGTTGGAAGATCTATCTTGAAAGTTAGACTGCAGACAAAAATAAAGCAAAAATATGTCTTATCACTGTAAAAAATTGTATTAATCTTTGATATAAATTCATTTGGTGGAAGAAAATCTTATTTTGAATTTAGAAAGCACTATTTTTATCCCTTCTTGCATATCAGAAAATAAGTAGAATGGTGAAAACATAGCACAAAAAGCAGTATTTCGACTGTTAGGTCAATAGAAAAGCATATTTTAAAGAAATAATCAGACATATGAGGTGCATAAAGAGTGTTTAAAATTGTAAACACAGAATTAGAAATTCCATTAATATCTATTTATCTCTTGCCCAGGTTTTTAATTTTCAAGTTAGTCTCAAAGAATATAAACATATGTTGTATCTCTTTTTTTTTACTTTTGTTATTTAATTCTTCTCATTTTGCTTGCCTTACCTGCACGTTATGACCCAGTAGGTCTGCTGAGAAGCCAACTGCTCAGTAGGTTTGGGCATTTGGAATTTCCAAGGTAGATGGGATTTTCACTGTAAACTTTTAAAAGATTTTCTTTTCTTCAGGCAACATATAAAGAATGTTTCCTGCTGAAACAGTAGTAAGTCAGAAAAGAAAACCAAAGTAGTACACTTCTGATCTAATTGATTTGTTTTGTCCTAGTGGCAGAAAAACTAACTCTTACTGACTTAGTATAGATGAATACCAAAGAAAGAAGCCTTTAATTTTAGCTCTGCTTAGTAGACAAGCAGAGGAAAAAATGTTAGCCAAGTACAATACTAAATCTTTATGGGAGGAAGAAAAGCTTATTAAGCTATAAACTATTTGGTAAAATGTACTGTAAAAATGAATTGTCAATATTTGTCAGAATGTTTTTTTTTTTTTTTTTTTTTTTTATTTTTTTTTTGTAATGGTGTTTTGCAAAAAAAAACCGCCGGGCAGAAAAAGAAATTATTGTGTAAGGTACTAGGGAAGCCTTATGTCCTATTGATTTCTATGCTTTACCTTGTATTTTCACCTATTTTCTCACTCTCGTACTCATCAGGCAAGAGGCAGCATGGCTGCTTGAGGGTTATGTACTCGCTGGCCAGCCAGTATTTGTGTGCTGACTGTTGGTCGGGTTTACTACGTCCAAACAGAACACTGTTTTGAGTCTTCCTTATCTTCCTGGTGCAAATTGTCATAATCACTGGAGAAAATTTGCCGGTTGCTCCAAAGGAGGTCACGAGGAGTCAGCTTCGGCCCAGGCAGACAGACAACACAGTTGCCTACAGCTCGTATGCTGAGGAAGCCAGGGTCTCCCAGGAATCATAGTAGATTGCTAAAATTTGTCCATGTTGGGCTGGTTTAATTCACTGTATTTGGTGAATTGGTCTGACCTATTTGCTATAGTGTATTTGACTGTAATTATGAAGCAGTGATTATAGTCTTCATTTATCACTTAAACTAGATTTCATCTACCTCCTTTGTTTTTATGCTGTCTGATTCTTTTCAGATATTAAGCTCTGTATGTGGGTGTGTATAGTATATGTGAGTATGAGAAGAGATGCTTTCTTTTAGGGGAATTAAATTTTGAAGATTAAAATTCAGCAGTTTTATTTTTCCTTATCTTTTCATAAAGACTTTCATTAATCCTATCATAATATCTGCAGAAGGTGACCGGGGGAATATGCGCTTTGATTAATGTTTGTTTAATGCAGGATTATCTATATTATTCATGTGTTTTATTCACATTAAAACTGTGCCTATCAACTCATTTTCATGTTGAGTAATCAGATACAGTTGAATGAGGAAGGTGAGCATTAGTGGACTAAGTCACTTCTTAAGCATAGTGAAGGGCAAAACAAATACAACATACACCGCACTTTGTCTTTTCCAGTGGTGTTCTGAGTTACAGTGGTCGCACAGTGTAGTAACCATCTTTTTTCACTGGAAAGCTTTAGTATTTCTTGCAAGTCTTTCTAATGCCTACATTTAGACTGCAGTCTTCTTGTGCCACCTCTGAACAAATTACCAGGCATCGTTGCCTTATGAATGGTGGTAGATAAAACTAAAGGAAATATTTAAGTCTATATTTCAAGAGAATTTATGGAGAACTAATTAGCATTTATCAAATGTAGATCTTAAGACTGAAAGATATTTTATGCATTTCAAGTATTTTTTTTCTTCTATATAGTACAGATAATATTGTAGCCAAAGACCAGAGATTATGTGAGAATGCTGTTTGTAAGAAAAAATACAATAAGCATTTGAGACAATGTGTAAAATACTAGAAGAGAAATAAGAAATGCCACATAAAGCAGCATTGATCTGCCTTTAGGAAGAAGCGCACTGTAATTCTGCATTTTGTCTTATAGGTACATCATCCCAGCTTTGCAGAGGTCTGATGCTGGCTTTTATCAGTGCGTCGTACGGAACAGGATGGGGGCATTGCTGCAAAGAAGATCTGAAGTTCAAGTGGCATGTACGTTTGAATGGAATTTACTCTGTGATTCATTAGCTAACCGATTCTTTTTGTGCGTAAAAACCCAACATGCCAATAGCATTTGCTAGTCTGAAAAGTTATTAGATAACATATTTAATAAGTTTTAAAATTATTGCATCACAAGAAGTTTCACACTTACTCTAGTTATCTTCTGGGAAGCAGTTCAAAGCGGTGCAGCATTAAAGCAAGCTTTGAGCCATTCAAAGCCATCAAAGCGAGATCATTTGGAGATAGCTGTAGCATAAGAAAACTGTTATACCATTCACTGAGTACACAGGGATTAAGAAAGGCCATATAGCACAAACCAACAATCAGTCAAAACAACGACAACAACAAAAAGCCCAGAGGACAGCAGAGGATATCTGAAAGAAAATGGTATGGTGGAGATAGCTCCATGAAAATTTCAGGTCTTAATCCTTGTGATACAAAATAAGCTATTTCACAACAAAAACCGTGCTAATGAAACTTTGAAAGTCTGTTTTCAACACTTTTCTGAACCAAACTCTCCAATGTCTGTACCGCTTTAGTTTGGACTATGCAGAATTTTTGGGTTGACCTCTGATTTGACATCTAACTTTCATTTGGAAATGTGAAACTGATTTTCTCAGGAGTTAGTGCTAGTTAATGTGACCTAAGAAATGATCGTATACTCTAGTCTTCTTTTTTTTCAGTTAACTTATAGAAAATATAATCCAAATAACTTGTTTGGAAATAATAATAAAATTAGGCCTTATTCTTTGTTCAAAGTAAATACATTAAAAAAAATTAAAAAGACAGATTTGTATACTGCAAGCAATCTGATACATGGATCAAATTTCTCTTCCTCAGGGTCATTAACTGGAAATTCAGTAGTAGTAAATGTCACTTGATAAGTGGAATTTAGATAAATTGAATTATTTATCAGAAACCCAATTCCAAGGAACTGATTCAAGTTAATCACTATGTCATGAGGGAAATAACATGGAATTTCCTGTGTTTTAAAGTAAAAACAGTTGCAAATGATACTATGTAAGTTTCGGTATCATGTTCACCAGTTTACCGTATTACAGTAAATGATGTTACTATATCTGTAATGTCAGTAATATTGGTAATGTGATGTTTGATCTCTCAGTGGTGTTGTTTCAGAGATGCTGGGAGCTAATGTAAAAATAAACTGCTGCTAAAATGGGGTTTTCCTTCCCTGCCTTCTACCAACTCATATGCCCCTGCTGTGTACACCTCCCAGCGATCTTGTGCTCAGTCTGACATATGTCAGAGCCTTGCAAATATTTTTCTAAATATTATTCTTCTGTTTTAGTGAATTTTATCACGTCACAGGGGATCTAGTGAAAGCTGGTGTGAGTGAGCATAACTATGAGTGGGGTGGGGGACCTCCAACGAGGTTAGAAGGGGAAGGTGGAACGGGGGAAGGTGAGGGTGAGATGCTTCTCATTCTGCAGCAGGGAGCCATTAGTTTAGCTCAGATGCCTCTGGGTTGCATCTACAGGTGTGGTTTCAGGGACCAAAGGCTTTGGTGGCAGTACCAGAGAAAAACGTACCCATTTTCTCCTCCATCCCACTAATCATGCCTGCTCTCGTATTGCAATGTAGCACACTATGCCCTTAGGCTCAGCAGGAAAACTTGTTTGTGCAGCTGTGGACTGGGAAGCTTTTCCAAAATTTTAAAAAAACAACAATTGTTTTGTAGGGTTTGTTAAAATGGTTCTTTCTCACCCTTGTCTGATTCCCTACACAGCTGTACAGACAGTTGTACTGGTAGAGTGGAGGGAGCAATTCTTGAGGAAGTACTTGCGGGAACAATAGTGAGAAGGAGACACAGGAATACTTTACCTTGATACTGCTGCTAAAGAATTTTGTCTCCTGAAAAGACAGGTTTATTCCCATCTGAATGAGGGAAAGATTTGCAGTGAAGTGTTTTGTTTCTCCAGGTTTTTCTGCATGCGTGTTTGGTTGTTCTTGAGAGAGAAAGAAGTGTTATTGTTTACTTTGGTTTTAATTTTTTCCCCCATTTAATTTGTAGTTCTGCATTGCTGAACAAGGCTAAAAAGCTCTCTCTTAAGTCTTCTCTGAATTAAGCAGTCTATTTATTATTTATTTTCACTGATAAAAGACACTGAGACAAAGCAAAGCAGATCTTATATGACTTGGGAGACCTTTGGTCTTGAACCTATAGTGGCATATACGGCTTCTGTAGTGAAACTTGTCAGTCAGACTTGCACTTTATTCCTGCAGATTAAAATGTTCTACAAGTTTGAAATACCCTCTTTCTCCTTCATCCAGGGTAGCTACTGATACCATGTGATTGTTTTCTGTATTTTAACTTTTTCAATCTAAATTAATTGATTTACACTGTGTAGATATAATGAAGTACCTGATATTTTACCATATTTTACTTTTTGGTTATTCTTGAAAACATATAAGAAAGCAACATTCCAAGGGGTTACTAAAGTAATCTTATCCAGTCATCAAGAGTTACGGGGAACTGTATGTTAGATGTCACAGGAAATGAACTATTTTTGCCACTGGATAGAGAATGCTTCCCAATACACTTAAACTCAGGATCTCTAGTGAAAAATTGAAAAGCACAATTAGAATGTGTGCTGAGAAAGATTTGAGGTATTTTCAATGTCCTAGATCTCAGAAGTAGCAGGGAATTTGTTAAATAAGTTGAAAAGTGTTCTCAACACATGCTAACATATTAGTTAACTGTATAGGAACAGATATTTGTGAGAAAACTGCTGAGTAAATCTTAATTACAGAATGGGCTTAAAAACTCTTGGATCGTGAAGATTAAAATAATCATGTGACAGTGAAGTTAATTAGATCCACCTACACGATTTGAAACTTCTTTTCAAGTAGATGATCTGATTACAGTTGTAAGAAATATGGAGCAACAGAGGAAGTACAATGCTGATTATGTCTGAATAAATAACTTGAAAATCACAAAGATGATTAAAGCTTCTTTAAAATACCATGTGTTTTTAATTTCTGCTCTTGTTCTGTCTAGTCTCATCTCCTGGCATCCACAGACCTGATAGCAGTCTTCGATGTTTCAGTGTCTTTGCATCCCTCTCTGCAGCAGAGAACTTGTAAAGAACCCTGTGGTCCTTAAAAAAAAAAAAAAAAAAAAAAGGGGGAATTCAGTGGCAGAAATCAGAATAGTTCTGTGTGTGTGCGTGTGTCAGTTTCTTGGTTTAAAGCAAATTAAAATGCACGGAAGTCCTTTGGAACGTAGGTAGGAGCCTACAACCCTGTTTATTTTAATGGATAGGAATGTGATACAAAAGGCAAAAGAATCACAGAATCATTTAGATTGGAAAAGACCTTTAAGATCATCGAGTCCAACCATTACTCTAGCACTGCCAAGTCCACCGCTAAACCATGTCCCAAAGTGCCACATCTACGTGTCTTTTAAATACCTCCAGGGATGGTGACTCAACCATGTCCCTGGGCAGCCTGTTCCGATGCTTGAGAACCCTTTAGGTGAGAAATTTTTCCTAATATCCAACTGAAACCTCCCATGGCACAACTTGAGGCTATTTCCTCTTGTCCTATTGCTTCTTACTTGGGAGAAGAGACTGACACCCACCTCACTACAACCTCCCTTCAGGTAGGTGTAGAGAGCGATGAGGTCTCCCCTCAGCCTCCTCTTCTCCAGACTAACCAGCCCCAGCTCCCTCAGCTGCTCCCCATCAGACTTGTGCTCCAGGCCCCTCACCAACTTGGTTGCCCTTCTCTGGACACGCTCCAGCACCTCCATG
>JAVJGG010000061.1:15294245-15322725 GCA_035590195.1 Aviceda cuculoides
ACTCTCGTCATAAAAAATGTCTTCCTTATATCTAGTCTGAATCTACCCTCTTCTAGTTTAAAACCATTACCCCTTGTCCTATTGCAATAGGCCCTACTAAAAAGTTTGTCCCCATCTTTCTTATAAGCGCCCTTTCAGTGTTGAAGGGCTCCAATAAGGTCTCCCGGGAGCCTTCTCTTCTCCAGGCTGACCAACCCCAGCTCTCAGCCTTGCCTCGTAGCAGAGGTGTTCCAGTCCTCTGTTTCCATGACCCTCCTCCGGACCCGCTCCAACAGCTCCATGTCTTTCCTGTGCCGAGGACTCCAGAGCTGCACGCAGTGCTCCAGGTAGGGTCTCACCAGAGCGGATATTCCGGAATTTGATGACCCAGTGCAGCAAACCTGTAATTTCCTGTTTCTCTTACTGATCATTAGGCCGAAAAGTGTCAATTGTTTATTTTTCTAGTCAGAATGGTAATCCTACTCTGTGAGTGTGCATGGCTGTGATATTTTCTGAGTGAAAGTGTCTTTGAGACATCATAGGCAATTTTTTTCAAACGGCATATTCTGTTTAATTTAATTGGTAGCGTAACTCATGGTGGAATTTTGCAGCAACTAACTATGTATTAATTCCCGTTTTAGTGGTATTGGTGCCACAATATTTTGTTAGGGTTCCCTGGATAAAAACAAGAATAGCATGACAAGTTCCTCCTAAATGAGTGGGCACATAAAGTCGAAAAATCCCTGTATAATAGATGAATGTGAAGCAAATGGCCTGCATATACTCATGGGGTTGTTGTTATAGTTTATGACTTAAGGCAACTAACAAATCTGCAGCAGAGCTAGTGCAACACGATGGTGTGTATTTAAAAATTTAAGTCCTAAAATCCCTGCCGGCCCCCCCCCCCCCCGCTTCTCCCCACTTAGTACAGTGTGCATGTATATTCATTTTGGCTTTTGTACATTATCCATCATCAAAACCTCAGCTTTATATTTTAAAGAGGTGTTTCTAGATCATCAGAAGGAAGCTGTGTACATGCTAGAAAAGTAGGAAGTGGAGAATCAGAGAGAAGACCAAAAGATCAACAGCAAAAGCAAATAAGCAAGGAGAGGAATTAGGGTTTGGGATGTTTTTTGTTATTATCTTACATGAAAATTTCCCAAGAAGTTTTAGAAAAGACTTCACGTTACACCTAAACAGATTAATGCTTTCCAAACACACCAGTAGACTAATGCAGAATTACAGCAGCACTGTTATCCAGGGTCTTGACTGATGGGATTATTTCACCTGTTTCCCCTCACATCTTACAGAAAACAATAGCCTCTCTAAAAGTAACTTTATCAAAAGAAATTGCTACTCTGAGATGTCCAGTCTTCAGCTTGCCTTGCCTGGGTATACTTCATCAGACTTAAAAGCAGAGTGCGTTTAACTTTCCTTACACTAGGCATATACAGTACCTCGGAGAGGCACAAAGGACAGTAGCACCGTCAAAGTCTACAATTGCCTTTCAGTTGTGGTATTGAGGAATTAAATTCTTAGTACTCTTAGAAGACTTTTTTACCTTTTTCGAAGTGAAGGACTTTTTCACTGAAAAGGTTCCCTCTAGCCATCAATTCATTTATTGTTGGTTTCTTCTTTAAGAAAACTTCTACTATGAAGACATTATTACTGTCCTCATTACCTTTCTTACACTGAAACTATTTTTTCCCCTAGTAAGCTGCAGTTAGATGAATATTAACTCATGTCTTTTGTTAGTTGAATTATGTCTGACATGAAACAGGAAAGTTCATTTTTGGCATTTAAAAGCACTTCTGGGCTGTCCCTTTCAGCTGGCTGGACGTTTTGTCACTTAGTTAACTGTTAATGAACCAAAACACTTTACAAACGCACTTCATCCCACTAGACAGGGAAGATGAATTGCATTGCCTTTAGCTATACATGAGTTTAATACCTATTTTTTTCAGAACGAACAATTCATTATGCATCTGAATATGTGCGGTCATTACTAACTCTTACAGCGAATAAATGTGCTGACATATTGTGGAATGAAAATATGTTAAGCACAAGCAACTGTCAAATATGACTTGCTGTGGTTTTGAACACTCATAATACCTTGCAAATAAGCAAAGCTGGTGCAGATTTACTAGCCATTTGCGAAGGCAAAATTGTAAATATATTAATGACAGTCTCAAAAAAGGTAGCTGTAGCTAAATAGGCTTTAAAAGATGAGAAAAAAATAAAATATCTAGGAATAATACATCAGATTTGGGGCTGATATGAGCATTAGATTAGGTTTTGCCTTGATGATAGCGGCTCACTTAATGTGCCATGTATGTATTTTTCACTTTAAAACAAACACCACTTCATTTTTATATGAGCAGTTCTAGTGCCAGCAATGCATTTGTCTACAAATACTAGCCTGTCATACAACTTACGTTAGTTGCACATAATTACTTTTCACATACACCGGATAATACTTTAATTAAAATTGTGATGATTTGCATTAGTGAACAATAAATTCAGAGGCTGTCAACTCTGCAGTGTATTAGCTAAGCAATACTTAAAAAAAAAAAAAAAAGCTTGCAAATCTCTTAAGCCTGCTAACATTATGGAGTGACAACTCTCAGCAATAAGAGACATGACAAAAAACCTATAAGCTGTTTTTATCTGTCTGTACCTTTTACAGGCTCCACGTTAATTTTGAAGTCAGTACCTGAATAAGAAGAATATTTTGTAGAATTAAATTATTTCTTAAACAGAAATTCATTAGTACCCTGTTATTCATTTATTTAACCAAACTTCTGCGTTGAGTAATTTCAATTTGAAGGAACAGGCAGCACTAGGAATCATCTTACACAAAGTTTTACTGTTATCCCCAAGGCTTATATGCATATGAAAGACTGTAGGGAAATCTCCCATCATGTCTTCCAGTACTCAGTTTGAGTAGTTCTGGATGCTGTCAGTGGACTGGTTGGAGTATTATTGTCTACTGTGTTCAGTAGAGGAAAACGTTAACACCTCAGGGTAAGCAAATCCCAGGATTATTTTCTAAAGCTGTTTGACTTGTCTAGATTCAACCTCACTGTTTTTCTCTCTGCTCATAATTTGTTTGCCACAGGTTTTAAACATATGTTTCAAAAATTAATTTATTCAGACCTCTTAACTTTTAGGGTAAAATCTTGTTTGTTGGTTAGATGAAGGGAGAGGAAGGCTGAGTCATATTTGGGGGCCATGTACGTGCTGAGCACAGGGTGAGTAGGAGCAACACAGCCCATCACAGGGTGGAAGAGGGACAATAGAAAAAAATTGCTGCCGAAGTACGTGCCTTTTATAGCAAGGCTCGTTTAGAAGGGGATTATTCCCAAGAGAGACGCTCCGACTGATGAGATGCGAGGCCCTTTTTGGGATTTGACCAATAAGTTTCGTAACAGATTTGGACCACAAACCTCAGAGGGCTTTTTAATATATGTTTTTTTCATAAGCCAGGGGAAGTTGCTGCCATTATGCTAGCACTGTAAAATCCATATTTTTTCCGCAGAAAAAGCGTGGATGCTTGGAACTAATATTGTGTTTTAATGGGCCTCAGCTGCTCACAGTATCTTTCAGCGCAATCTTCAACAGCTGTAAATTTCAATAAAACTTTAAAGATCACTGTCTAAGAGGAAAATCTGACTGTTGGATATTGTTTTTCCAAAGATGATCACATTTAAAGAACAAAATAATTTTATGTGCCGCTATGTTTATTAATCATAGATTTAGAATTTGTAAAACAAAGGGAATGGAAGTGTCACTAGAAGGAAATCTTTTTGCTCTAAGTATGATTTAGTTATCACAGCTTGCAGTAGAAATTGATTTATGAGTTTGTTGCTTTCTGGGGACAAATGTACTTTGAGAGAGAAAAAATATGGACTACGAAAAAGTGTTAATAACATTACTCTTTGAAAGTACTACACACTATTTTTAAAAAATTATATCCAATTTAGAGGTAGGTAAATATGAAGACTCATTGTCATTGTACTTTGGGGCTCACTTCTTGCATCTGCTGCATTTCCTAATCAGAACTAATTATGATATTAGGGACAAATCACAAATATAGTCCTTTAACAAATAACGTGCTTTTGTGGAAAAACATTTTTCTGTCCATCTTTGAACTACTCTGTCTACAAACAGAAGTATTTTAATATGCAGCCAAGATAAGACTATTTAAAAGTGCTGCAGTAATTCTTAAGAGCAAATATGCAAAAGAAAACTATTGCTTTATGCTTAAAAAGTGGCAATTGTTCACAAATCCCTGGGAACAATTTATCTCCTATGATCCTTCACATATCTCTATTTTTATGGAAATAGATGCAAAATGCTTGTGACTTATCAAATATAGCAGAAGGTAATGTCTTATGTTTACCAATTAACTTTTATTAATCAAAACTGACTGAAGAAAATGTATCTGTCAGTACTTCTGGCTGTATAATACAGAGGATTATTAATTTTCCTTCTATGCAGAAATGGACAAATGCTGTCCTTCCTCATAATTCTAGTGGATTTTTATATGATGTACAAAGGTGGTAAGACATATAAGTTTGTAAATGTATAATACAGATTTGTGTAGAATAATTTTAAAAGCCTATCATTTGGGTAGATTTACTTTCATACTGAAAACTGTTGTCTGATTCAGGAAGAAAATAACCCACAGAACTTTGCACTCTGGGGATCTATTGTGGCTTTTGTGGTTGATTTGCATCAAGTCTACTTTGTTAACAGTATTCAACTTGAATTTAAAAAATTTGGTACATGGAAGCAAATGTGAAGCAGACCTTACATTAATTAATGCTGCAGAGAAAGGAAGGAGCTGGCAGTCTGCCTATGGCTTATCTCTGATCCTTAGTTGTGAGTGGAATCTTTAGCTGTTTTGGGTTTGGTTTTCATCTAACAGATTCCAAATGAATTTAAATAAATTGTAAATGCCCTTTCTGAGATTCATGGGTCTATCTGATCTGTATGAGAGGGGTGATTTTTGGCTCTGGTGAAACTTTGTAAAGGCATCTTGCAATTAGAAGTGAGAAAAAATAGTTAAACTCTGCGAATATTCATATGAAATCTATTTGCCTGCTGCATGTTAGCACTACCTTTTATTTCTTAATATACGCCTGTGCCTATTTCTATATATTACACAAATCCATTGTTTTACATGTCAGGACCAATTCTAAAAGTAGACAAACAAGCTGTCTGTTTATTGGGGTGACCACAGTCATCGCTTGCTCAGCTTTATTTTCTTTGTTTTTCTCTCTAAACTCCTGTCACTAGAGTGGGGAAAGAGTAGAATAGATCAGCCTACTTTTGATCACAGCAGTGGCAAGGGGAAAGGATAACAAAGGGAAATACTGGAGGAAGTTTGCGCTTCTCCTCCTCTTCCACCTGGTTGACACATGCTGTCAGCACAGAAATGAAGAAATCCATAGCTGCGCCAAGGCAGATGCACCCGTGAAGTCTGTGGATACTGGGAGAGAGATGGATTGTGTTGTTCAACCCTGACGGAGGAAAGACACAGAGAGTAACTTTAAAGATGGTGTGGCCCAGGGAAATGGTTGCAAATCCTAGGAGAAGGAGAGGGTGGATGAGGAGGCGTTGGGAAGACTGTGGTCTGGGAGTGGTGGTCTTCAGCTTTCTCTCACATGGCAGAAGGAGCGCCAGTGTCCTGAGAGCGTGGCCCATGCTCACGTCACCATCTTGTTGTGAAGCCCCGCAGCAACGAAAGCCAGCCTCCCCAAAGGTCAGAAAGCCCCCACGCCCGTCCCTTGAGCCGCCTCGCTCTTCTGTAATTTCTTCCCCCAACATCTTACTCATCCTCTCAATCCGAACTCCCACCAAACCCTCCATGTTGCCACTGGTCCCTCCCAGACATACGTCCCCCCCTGGACCTACCCTCTGGTCACTGGAAAGCTGAACGTTGCCAACTTTTTGTCTTTGTTTGTAGTGGCTTATTTGTAGGATTGGAACCTAACGTGTAATTGACAAATAAACTCATAGCTCAAAAAGCAGGAGAAGAAATGTCTAGCAATTTCTAGTTTGTATGTTCCTGGCTACTTGAATTCTCAAAATAGAGGTGTAAAGGAGACCTTATTTAGGAAAAGCACTTGAAAGCATTGAAGGTAAGATCTGTACAACACTGTTTCATGCATTTTTCTCCAAAACCTCCAAGGCTGTTAACTTTTTAAAATAGAGTTTTGCCAGATTTTACTCAATGATTTTTCAAGAAACTGCATTTGCTGTTGTCATTCAGCAGCCAATACCATTTGCAAGAATTTTAGCAACTCTGTTGCTGCCTGCCAGCTGCCATGTGTTCTTCTCCTACTCCCAGCATTATACCTCTTCAGTGGAAGAAGAGTGCAATACTTTCATAATAATCACTAGTTCAAATCACTGATTATTTTAAAACATCAAATCTCATTTTTGGCAATCCATCATCTGTTTCCATGGGAACTGAAACCGGCCTTAGCAGCAACAAGAAGCAGAGCTTATTGGGGTACTTATAAATTTCAATGGCTGTTGTTAGACAGCTGCATTTTCTGTTTACCCAACAGATATTGCAGCAACAACCTCTTTTGAAATTCTATGTACATTTCGTTTTAATTTATTTATATTTTTATTCATATTTTTCACAACTTGGCAGAAATGTTATGATCAAGGAGAGAGAAAATGTCAATAACTTCCAACACATGCAGTCAATATTGGATGTTTCCATCTAGTGTCCATACTATTCTTTTAACTAGAACTGTGATAAAAAAGAATGGAAAAGTGTCCTGCCTCGAGGGGGAAAAAGACAGGTGGAGGCTCCCACTTTTAAGGGTGTCAAGTGTTGTCCCTTGGTAATCTTATTCCAGAGTTTCTGCTCTCCAAAGTCTTATTTCCTCCATGCCTTTTGCCCTAGAACAACAATTTCCTCAAGCCTGCAGCTCATCTTCCTGCTCCAGAGCTCCAACTCTGTTAATTCTTGCTATTTCAGAGCTCCATGAAACTTCTCTGTCTGTAATTGCTGCCTTCCCACTACTCCTGTCACCCACAGCCAGGTTCTCAGGCTGGTCCCAGCTCAGACCCATCCCCTTCTCCTCACCTCTCCACTTAGACGCCTCCTTACCTTCCCATTACTCTCTCCCATCAAAGCCGTTGCCTTCGGTCCCCCAGACATTTTCCTCTTCTTTGCCCAACTCTTCTACCAAAGTTTCTCCACCCTCTCCGTCGCCTTCTAACCCCGAACCCAGGGGTCCGGTGCTTGCTGCTCCATTCCTGCCCAGTCACTGCTGCGGCTCCGTCGCCGTCCTCTGCAGCTGCCCCCCCCGTCCGCTGGTCGGGGAGCGGGGCCAGATGGGCCCATCCTGCTGCTGGTGCTCCCTGCGTGGTGGGAGCCTTACCTGTAGTTCTGGGAGAGCAGCATAAATCTGGATTGAGCCTGCACGGGCCGTACGTCAGCACGGACAGCCGTCTGGGAAGAAGAAAAGGAGGCAAAGGCAAGATAAAAGGTAGTCCTATAAACACCACCATTTGTAAAACCCATTTGCCAAATTAGTAACTAGTGGTAGTAGTGTGGATTTAAATATGCTGTTTTGCTGTGGATTGTATGGAGTATTTGAGTATCAAAGAGAATAATTGGGCAACTAATTGAATGTAGTATTAATATGCATGTCTAGCCAGCTTTTCTTCTTTTCTTCCAACTGTTTTAGAGTGAAACCCATTACTTTTGTAGCTTGTCATTATTTTGGTTCAGAAGCGAGGCAGCCATTTAAGACAAATCTCAAATCTTGAAAAGCTGTTCTATTACGAGACCTTATACCAAACAAAGAACCCTATCATCTTCTCCCATCTTCTAATACTATTTTTGTCATCACAGCTGGAAGTTGGCTTACAAGGAAGTATTTGGGGGCAAAACAGATCATATGTCCTAACAAACATGCTGGAACGAAATTGAGGATAATTTGTCTTGCAAAATAGGAGAGGAGAGGAAATTGTTGGATGCTCCACCTAGTGCTGAGGTGCAAGGGGAGAAACGCTCATTTCCCCAGCCTTTCAAATTATCTCCAAAGAGTTTCCGCTAACTTGAAGCATCTCACAAAATTACTGTAAAATCTGGCAAAAATAGTCCCTGGCCCTGTTTGTCAGCTACTAATACACTGGATCTTGGTTGGTCACGTTTAGATAAATTAACTGTCCTTTAGTAGAATGACACAGTTCCTTGATTTGTGAGGTGATCTCAAAATAAAAGTGCTAATTCTGCTGCAAGTGGCTAATCTTTGTACCTTTGATTGCACCCCTCATCACAAACTCTTTCTGTCCCAAATCTAAAGTGTGCAGAGGTTAGTGGAAGTGCCTTGAAAATTCTCAGTTCTTGCTTCTTTACGTAGTCTGTTCTTTCACAGGAACTGATCTTAGATCATGTAATTTACAGTTACAGTATTTACCACAAAACCCACTTGCTAAAGTAAATATCTGCCCTCACATCTTTGTGTCAGCTTGTTTATCAATAATCTCTTCACGTTTAGCGTAACTATGAACAAACCAAGCTATATTTTCAGAGATGGATTTGTCTCCATACGTACATGTGGTTGAAAACATGCTGCAATAAGGGGGGCGATAAATACCTGACAAGTAATGGCTAAGGGTGCACAGCAAGAGAGCGTGAGCAGAGAGTATTGTGCAACCAGTTTGCTGGGTCCTAGATCTGGTGTTGACTGGACCCAATTATGGTTTTAACGGCATTACCTGAAGAGTAAATTAATTTATTTTTAAGAAACCTTTTCGCAGAAGTAGTGAAAATACCTTGAAGAGATCTTGTAAGTAGGCCTTTATTGTATGTTGATGACTTACAAATTCCGGTGCAATAAACAGGCTAATATGCCACTGATTATTTAATAAAAACAGGCAGTTAGCAAAATCTTCTTGTTTCAATGAAATAAAGAGAAATGGTGGTTTAATACTTTAATGCCTGATAGCTTCTAATCCATAGCTGTCAGTGTTAATTTCACTAAATAAAAAACTTTATGGTGCTGAAGGTTCACTAATCAAGATTCATAAAGGTACAACTTCAGTAGTCATCCTCTTGTCTCTTTGGGAAGCCACTTTTCTTCAGGAAACAATTCCAGAATGGAAAAATATACCAAGCATGTAAGTAGAAAAACTAGTGTGTAAAGTATACCGTGCTTCCTCTTGTGAAAACTGTAGAGGTAGTACTGGATGAATAAAAAATCTGAATGTCATTCATGATGTTTTTAATTATTTAAACAAAATTATTTTATTGGTAGGAAAATTTCTGATTCAGGAACACTTTTTAGAGTTCTCTTTTTCTCACTGGGAGGTAGTAATGAATTATGGGGTCTCTGAGACTGCTGTCATCTACTCTGAAGCCTGCTGCACCCAATGGGATATTCACTTAATCTGTTCCAATACGTTCTGTTACTGGTAGGTGTGAATTTTAATAATTTCTATAGTAAAATATGCATGTTCATCAAATGCAGTACTTTTAAAATCTTTTGATAGGTTTGTATCCGATAGCACAGACTGTTATGCACAAAAAGCAAAGATGACACATTGTATTTGTGGCACTTTGTTTCATATATAACTTGTGTAATACAAAGAGCACATGCATGATGTAAAACGGACTAACAGTATGACAACACATCTGAGCTACCCAGCTAGATGCCAGATGATTTGCTAGTACTTTAAATTTTTTAATGCTCTAATACTTCATTTATGCCTCTGAAATAACATAATAATAAAACCTTCCTTTGTATAACATCAAAGTACTTTCCAAAGGGTTGCATTTTTTACTCACATGCAGACCTCAAAAAAAAAAAAAAAAAAAAAAAGCCACTGGGTCTTTATTCATGCGAATGTTGAATATCTTCTTTTATTAAACTGCAAAAGGGATTTACCAGAATTATGAAAAGGACTCTGATCGTGTGCTTTATAAATGCTAGTATAAAATGTAGTATTTTAATAAGTCTTTTAAATTTACATTTTTAAGTATAATGCATTGGGTGCGCTTTGAAGGTGCACCCTCTCACTTTGACATTTACTTTCTGTTCCAACAGTTCCCTACTCCTTTAATACAGTCACACTTAAGAAGCTCTTTCTCCTTTCATCTTTTAACCAGTACAGATTATTTTACTCTGCGCTATGCTAGCCGTAAAGTGGAGGGGAAGACAGGCAGGGCAGCTGTGTGCGGAGGCTGGGCTGTGTTCTGGTGGGGAAAGAACAATCTTGAGAGCAGTAAAGTGTTTATTGCCTCCCCGACCCGTGTCATGACCCGCGACAGCACCGAGGTGCTCCTCTGCGGAGTCCTGGGGAAGTGAGTAACCCAGGTCTCCGGAGCCAGTCTCAGTTCTGTGGAGTCAGCGGCATTTTTGCTTAAGGGAACGTCGTGAGAAGAATCAGTGACTGTATAACTAAGGAGAATAAAAATGGAAACCTTTCTAGAGTGGCTCAAAACAGAAAAAAAAACCAGAAGAGAAGATTTAGTTGCCTGCTATATCAGAATTGTTCTAAGCCATTTTGGTATATGAATGGTTTACGTTATTCTTTCCAAAGCCCCATAGTGTTTTACATTACTTAACGCTTCTTTTTCCTTTCAGTCTTCCTTGTTCAATTGTCATGAGTAGATAAATACTGCTTTGTGCCTTGCAATTTTTCCATGTCGCAATTTAATCATTCAACATCAGCCAATTATAGGAACATCAGGATTGTCCAGAATTAACTCTGCCAAACTCTGAATTAACTATTTGTATGTATTTTTACCTCAGTCAGAATTCTAATCCATCTCATTATTTTGCACCTTATTCTATGAGAATGAGGGTTTCTTCATACCAGCTTGTTAGTATTGGAACTAACTATAGAACTTTTGAAAGTTCCAATGTAGTACCATGTAGTTCTCCTTCATCCACTCCTTTGTTGATACAACTTAGCAAACTTAATAAGGGTGTAATATAAGTTCATTTCATTTTTTAATTATTGTGAAAACTCAGATTCTCAGGGTGATGTTTGTGGTATTCTTAGGAGGCTTGAGCACTTGATGATTCCTTGAATCATTTTGCTTACTGTATTACAGGCACGATCTCTGCACAGTGTTTTGTGGAACAGTGCTAAACTGTGTACTTCTCTTTAAGAATGCGGTGAACTTACTGCATTTATTTGCATAAATATTTATAGGATCTGATCTCTATCTGAAGATTTAAAAAGCATATTTTACTTAAGCATTGTTTAATTGAATAAACAGGTTTTGCAAGAAAACCTCATTTCTATATGCTACAGTTCTTTGAAAAAGTTGCTAAGCAGTAAAGAAAAGCAACACAGTTGGATTTTAAAGGCATTTATGACATAATCACTTGACTGTATTCTTAATGGTACATTTTAAAATTAGAGGCTCTTCTACATTTTTACAAATCTTTCAACTTCCCTTCACGGTTCCCAGATGAAAATAATTGTGTTACAAATATCAATGACTTCTGTGTGGAGCTTTCAAAGACTTGACAGATTGGAACCACGTATCTGTGTTTTCTAGGTAACATTTCTAACTAAATATTGTAATGAACTATTTTCCTACTCAGAATACTGAGCAGGAATGAACTGTATCACTTGAAATCTCTACTTTAATTTCCTTTATTTATAATGTAGACATCTGCCCATTAGGTAGTATTGTTAACAGTGAAGATAATATTAGGTGCCTTAAATAAGGACAAAAAAATATTATAATTCCATTACAGATACCTATTTGTATATACTCACATAGAATTGTCGAATATAATTGGTCAAATCTGTACAGGGTACAGAAACAGAAGTAATCCAGAGAATGACAAGAAAAATGTCCTAATATTTTTAGAATATGGAAAGGCAGTTGTACCATGTCTTGTACTTTGTGCATTTTAGTTTTCTTCCTGGCAATTGGAACAGAATTTGCAGCCATTTGCAATGGCATTAGAAAAGCTTTATTCAGCTCACCAAAACCACAGTTTTCGGTTTTGTTTGATTGGGGATTTCTACCATCAGTTGTATGAGTGATATGTTCAGTAGTTTTACATAAATGTTTATTTGTGCGTTTGCGCTCAAGCTTTGGAATATTGCCGCTCCTAGAAGATTTTCAAGTCAAATGCTCTGGCTGCAGGTAACCACCTCTTTTTCATTTGGATCATTCTATGTTACTGTTAACACTTATCTTTATGAAAGCTAGAATAATGGTAATGGTAATGAAATCTTATGCTTCAGGGCATATGCTAATACTTACAAATCTACTTCACGTTTTGTGAGATTAATCAGTTACTATGTGCACAGCATTTAGAACATAAGTAATAATAAATTTATGCCAAGAACTGCTACACTCTGATCATCTGTGGAACTCAAGAGTTAATTTCTTCTGTATACACTGTACAAATGATTAGGTTTTTTTCATCATCCGTATTTGTTACTGACAGATCATTTGTCCCAGGAGAGTAACATATGCTACGTTTAGTATGTTTAAAAGCCATCTAGTCCTTGTTTGTTTGCTCATCACGGCACAACTCGAAGTACTAGCCTGGCTATGTCCACATAAGATCGTAGCCTTCTGATGAACTCTAGGAAGCATCCTTAAATGCTTGATATTCACACTTAATCTTCACACTAGGAACTTCCAAACAGTAGCCTAGACCTAGGGCTCTGGCCTTTCACTGGTTTTTCTTGCAAGGGTGTGCTTATATCCATCAAGAGATCAAAAGTGGTTTAAGACGTAGGCTGCAAAATTTCCAGAGCCTGGAAAGGAGGATTTATATTAGGAGGATGAGAAGTGAAGCTGAAATATATACATGAAGTAAAAGAGTGTGTTCACTGGCAAAGTTTTGAACAGTTATGGTAGATTGATGGTAGGAAGTCAAAAACAACCATTTTTCCCTCTATGCTCATTCAATGGAAAAGGGTTATTCTCAATTCATATAGTAAATAAAGACAGAACAAGAAAAAATGCATCGAAAACTTGTTAAAGAATAGTAAAACTTTACTGAAATTAGAGGGTGGACTGTTTTAACAGATTGTTTTAGTTTTTCCTCCTCAGAAGCTGCACATAACTTAGCTTTGTAAATCAATCTGTGTGGATTTGCATTTGAAAAAAGACATTCATATGAAATTTGCACCCTATATTATTTTTAATTAGTAAATAGTTCAGAATTAGATTTGTAATTACAAATTGGCATCAAATTTAAGTATGTTGAAACAAGCATTTCTCTATAAAGCTAATTTTCACTGGGACTGAAGTGGTTGATACTTGTGTTGCGTGTTGTGCTTGTTTGTTTTATTATTTTTCCTGGAACTGTGTTTGCTGTCATTTGCAAACAAGAGAGATCAGTCTGTTATTTACTGAGGCTGAGTAAAAACACAGCGTATTATCCGGTTAGAAGACACAGTACACAGAGTAAGCAGATCAGGAAAATGTATTTTAATGCCAGCTTCATTAAGTCAATAATCATCTCAATATATTCCCTTACAACTTCAACAATTAGTAGCCATAGTTCTTTTTTCATGATGATCTTTTATCAATGGTACAAAAAAATCCCGAAGAAAAATTCCATGGTAATTGGAAGCTTCCAGAAAAATGTTCACGTGTGGAGCGTTGCAGCAACAAGAGTCACAGGCCCAAAATTTGCTCATTAGTTCTGGATTCGGAATGGTGGAATTCATCACAGGTGACGTAACAGCAGCTCTCCTCTAAGGAAACACACCTCGATTTCTGTCATAAACCATATGTTTGTTCAAAATATATTCTTGTTTCCTCAACAGTAGGATATGGCCACATGCAGAGGTTATCAATGACTTTGGTGGCCCGATTAGATTGGTGTCAGAGTTTCGTTTTATGTGACTGTGCTTATCTCCCTGGCAAGACCATGAAGAATTGCTTCCATTCTTGAGAAGCGGTTAGTGTGTTATTAACTTTGCTCGCCTGTGAACCTCTATGCTGGGGTCTCATTTTCAGCTTCTGCCATTTTAGTCTAAGCTTCTGAAGGCATTTTTCATGAAACTTCTTCAGAATTTTCAACGATAGATTAAAAAAAAATCAATAAAATTTATTTACAGAATACAGGAATAAATAATGCCGTAGCAAAATCACCATGGCAGAAATCCCCCCCGTGAAGCCCACCTGAAGTGGAAGACAGGGAGGAGAACCTGCAGCTGGCTCTCACTTGTACCGCTCTCCTCCGCGGCTCCTGTGGATGCGCGGCCACAGCCGTTCCCTTGTCTTAGCCGGCGGTCGCAGGGCTGCCACAGCGCGGGCAGTTTTACTGGTGGACCGTACTGGGAAGACCACTTCTTCAAATAGTGTCCTCCACTACGGGAAGAAACTTATCCTGGGCTTAAGGAATTTAAATAGGTGAAACGGCCAGAAAGGAAGGGAACAGGCAGTGCCAACGTAGCAGTGCTATCATTCTAACCTGCATGTCAGTTATCGTGATAAATTGATTTGATGTTACTTTAAGCCTTTTTTTTTTTTTTTTTTGATCTCTTTTTGTTCCTTTAAGGAACTGTTTTCCATAGCGCTCATGAATCTTGGTTAGAGATCACTCGGTGTTCAGAGAAGCATTTCTGCCAGGAGTCTACCAATGCGAAATCTGGACTGCTTGGTACATTTTTCACAATTTTCATAGACTGAGTACAGGCCAGTAATGTGATATTTATGTCCACACTCGGTGTTTAAGGCAAGCAGCCTCTTACCGCACAGGCTGTAGAAAGATTTGAAGGAAGATAAAATGTCCTTGAGGATCAACTCCCCTCCTCAAAAGCAGTCTGAATTTTGGCCTTGGATGCCTTTATCATGTATGAAGAAAAGAGAAAAGAAACGCTGAGCAATATTATTATGCAGGGAGATTGAGTATTGAATATATTTTGAAACTTAATGAAACAATACTCAAATCTGTGAAAAGGTTTTTTGTTTTGTTTTGTTTTGGTTTTTTTCCCCAAGAAGAATTTTGTTTTATAAGGTTTTTTCAAAAAAATTGCAGACAAAAATCATCTTTGGCTAACGTGTTTCAGTCTAACATGCTTGCAGTTTTAGTGTGAACACAAGCAATGACCTCTGATGGCATTGCTTAAGAAGAGAATACTGTGTCACCAAATCAGTGACAGTGGAGCTGAGACAGGCTAATAAATACTCTTGGAAGCATTACTGGCTGCTGTGGTGTCCAAAATATGATGTGCTAAAGCCAGGTCTGTATCTCATGGGGAAGACTCCTGGCTTTGTAGTTGCAATGTTAAACATCTCCTGTTGTTTTGAGGAATCCGGATATTTAGAACTATAACTTTTAAGGACATTTGTTTCAAAAGCAAAATTCAATAATCCAAAACTTCCTATTTCCTTCGTTCCTGTCTAGAGATGAGGAAGAGCCTCCTATTTCCTTTTGTTTATTGTAGAGGGTCTCATAATTGAAGACAAATAATGTCAAAGGTGTCTACAGTTGTACATAGACGTTAGGCTGATTTGAATAGAGTAGATGAATTCTTGGTACTACAGTCTTCAGTGTGGACTGAAGCTGTATGATCATCTTTCATTTGACATAGCTATTCAAGATGTATTATTATTTTTAACTGACTTATTGATTTTAAATAAATGTTTATGTGGGATAAAGTGTTACAGTATGTTTTGTAGTGTGTCATAAAATTTGCTGAGCATCATCTGGATTGATTCACACTCAGTATGAAATATACTGATAAAGCGTTTCCTTGGCAATTTCTTGTTTTTCTGATCACGTCTTTTAATTCTGTCTTTCTAATATATTAGACAGGTTTTTCTCACTGTGGTGAGCTGAAAGGCTCATGGACTACAAGAAGCTTCAGTATTTTCCTGTGCTCCCTGCTGCTTTGTGTATTCTGTCACTGGCATATTCACTTAATTATATGACAGGCAATAACTGCTCTCTGAGGGAGTAAAAACAACTGTTGAATTCATTTTTAAATTATTTCATATTGCTCTGTTCGAAACCTCTTTTAAATAAATGTTGAGGATAGAACTATTGATGTGGTTTTTAAACTTTAAATTTCAGTTAGTTCAGATCATTTTAAATAGTCCTTCAGCAAGAATAAATCAGGTTTTATAACTTATAACTTTCAATTACAGTCTTCAGAGAGAATAACAGCATGTTTCAAGGAGCTCTAAAGTACGACAACACGGAAATGTTACTGTTTCATTTGTGCAGGCTTTAAGCTCCCGTGGAACCTAACAGGAGCTTTCCGTAAGGAAGCGCATCCTAGAGGGATCCTTGAGTGTGGCAGTCGAGGTGTGGCTTTGATCTAGTGTGGGAACTTACTGAGAAACCTTGTGGAGGGATGGTGCTGACCTACTTTGCTCTATTTCGACTGTTCCATAAAAACGGACTGAGAATCGCAAGCTGTTACAGTCTTCACTGATGTGCCACTGAATTGCATGAAAAGATGTTTCCCCTGTACAAATTGCAAACTGGTGGCACCGATGAAGGAGAAATTTCAGACTTAACTAATAGCTGACTCCATTGCAAGGGACTGGACAATGCAAAAGCTTTAAAATGTAGCAGGAGCAAATTTAAACGAAATCAGGTATGGATCTATTGTTAGATGCAAACTAAGAAATACTTATTTAGAATAGGCGTAAGTGTTCTATATTTAGAACAAAAGCTATAGAATTAGATAAATAGGTAGAACCCACACAATAGTGTGCATCAAATAGGCGGCTTACCTGGTAATTTATTCGAAGGGTATCAAAGGACCTAGTTGATTGGTTCTTACCTGCAAATGTTAGTTTTTAACAAATCTTTCAAGCCTGGTAAAATCCAAAGGTGTACATGACTGCCAGTATAATTCCAGTCCTTAAAAAAACCAGAAAGAATTACTCAAACAGCAACATCGTTAGAGGACACCAGTCCTGGGCAGAGTAGCTGAATGGCTCAGCTGGCACCGTAGCAACAAAAAATGGTAAATTCACCCCACTTCAGTTCTTTAGAGTATCATTTAGTGGTTTGTTTCTGCCTGAGCTTTGTTTCTATGTATGCAGGTTCAGCTAGTAAGGTAGACTTTGGAAATAATGTGAAAAGTCTAGAGCAATTTTTCTCCCCTCATTTTCTGACCCTCTTGCCTGATGTTGGCACTTACTTAAACAGCTGGTATTGGGAATGGAACACGTGTTGCTGTCAATGCATTTTTATTTTTTTTTTTCTTTTGGACCAGGGCTTTACCAGGTAAATTACCTCCCCTTAAGTCTCCCCTGGTCCAACTCTAAGATGATGGGTGCTGGGAGAGAAAATGGTAATCACATTCATTTTTAGCTGCTTATGATGTAGGTTTTCTTATATCAATTAGACAACATGATTCTTGAAACTATAGTACCTGCATTCACTGCTTCTACCATGGCTTTACTGGTGAAGCAGAAATGAGGAAGCAACTGTTTGAAAATGTTGACTGAAATGTTTAGCATTAATACCCCTCTGAAACATCTATTTCTTGTTTGCATTCTCTGGTGTCCTCTGCAGCATTAAACACGTTAAGTAATTAATCTTTTTTGTTATGATAATGCCATATTCTATGATCTAAGGATTTTTTTTTTAATAAAACCTTTACATCTTATTTCCACAGACAGATCAATGAAACTTACGAAAAAGTTGCTAAATTGGCATATGCAACATTAATTCCAGGACATCTGTGTTATGGATTGACCTGATATTTTTCCATTTTAAATTAAGAAAAAAATTAGCATAAAGAGCAATAAGATGTGTAAAGGATAATATTTTCTCAGGTGAAATCCCATTAAAATTGTCAGGCATACAGATTTAGTTAAGACAAAGGTGAGAAAATACCGTCCTTTAAACCAACTTCAATGAAATGATACAGATTAGAAAAGCAAAGCAGTGAACAGTAGAAATATGAAGGATTTCCTAATACCAAATGTAATTTTTTTTTCCTTCCTTCACTCCTTTTGCCTTTCTTTCCCCTTTTTCTCTCACTTGCAGTGCATGGACTGTAGAGTTTCATTATTTACTGCATAAATCAGTGTTTTACCTTTTGTAGGTGATTTTCAGAAATTTACCAGCTTAGATTCGTATCATGAAATTCAAATTGTGTTACCCTGCTAGTCCAGGATCTGAGTTGCTATTCTGGGCTTCTAGTGCTTTGTGCTTTTATTTGGCCCTTGATGAAGGCTTGTTTGCACGACCATAGAATTTACGGAATTTTGACTCTTTTATTTCACAAATCTTGCTCTACTTTTCTGAATGACGAGTTGGGAACTTTAGGATGTATTTCAGATAGTTCTGTAAAATGGTACCAGAAGTAGGATGACGTATATCCCATCTCCCCATATGCCTCAGGAATTTCCCACATCATTAGTATTTTCTGCATTGCAACCCTACTAGGTAAAAAGGGACCAGTTCTCCACCTCTGCATGTTCATTGTAACTGTCCTTGAAATACAGATTATGGGAGGGAAGTTTTGTACATGAGCTTGAATCATTCAATGTGAAAAACTAAAGAAAAATATATGTAAAATGATATAGGGGAATCCGATCATTTCACTTTGTTCAAATTTTCAAATGATGGACTTCCATTGAACACTAACTTCTAACACATTGTCTTACTGTTCAGTATAATCCAAAATAATTGCACATATAATTAGCATTCAATTAACATGAGTTACATTTCTCTAACTGCTACTAACTTTGACTCTCCATTTACAGATTGTCCTAACTTGATAATAATATCTGTCTTTTATGGTGTCTAATTGGCTTTTAGAAAAGATAAATTAGGTTTTCCATTAGAACATAAGAAATACCCTACTGGCTCAGAGTAATGGTCCATCAAGCCGAGTATTCTGTCTTGCCACTAGCAAAATGAGATGCTCTTTAGGGAGAGCATGCAGCTGTTTTGCCTTGTTCTTCTCCAGCATCCAGAATTTTTGGATCAGGTATGCTGGAGGGTTCGTTCCTGCCCAGTTCTTTTAGTATCTGGTTACAGCCTTGCTGTCCATGAGTTTGTCTAATCCTATTTTGAACCTGCTGATATTGCCTGCCTGCATAGACTTACCAGTTTTTTGCTGTTATTAGATATTATTGAAATTATTATACAGCTTTATGTAATCATAAATGTAATTTCTTTAGCACAGAGTACATAAGGAATATTAGAAACAAACAAACAAAAGGATTGTATGTACCTTGTGTGCTTATGAAGCAGGAGGGTAGCATATTCACAACATTATGATTTTTTTCTTTAAAAATTTAGACTTAGTAAAAAAATTGGAGGAAAATTTGATATAAACAGTGAACTATTTCAATATAACAACACAGATCTATGAAAATGTTTTTCCTATTCAATATTTGTAGAAATTGTCTAGGAAAGAGACTAAATTTAATACCACTGTGGTAACATTCATACAAAATTTGATGGAATGCTAAAGGACTGAAGTAAACATCTGGAGATATTAGACAAGGTAAATACAGGATGACATTTGGTTGAAAAATGGAGGCTCTTTCAAAAAAGGGAAAAAACCCCAAACTTGGCCAGCAATTTAATGATCAAGCGGTAGCACTTTCTCTGGTAGAGGATGAGTGTTTGAGTCCAGGAGTTCTGGAAGGAAAAAAAAAAAAAAAAACCTTTTTGTATGATCTTTCAGGGTATTCATCTGACTCTCTAAACTTGATTCAGAAAGAGGGCAAAATATGTTTCTTTTATTTCTTTCATCTTTTCTTCTAGGCTGTTTCACAAAGGGCTAAGTTAGAAAAGGTTTCCTGGGTGTTATGCTGACAGCATCTCCGAACAGATAAAGCTGTGCATTAGTAATATGGGAATGCTTATACCTGTATCCTGAAATAAATTGTCCTTTAATCACTAAAAACCAGGATTCTTCAGGATTAGGATTCACCCATCGCTATACAGATGTTACTGATATAACTACTTAAATATTGTGGCTTTTGCTGATAGAGAAATACCTTTAAAACTCTAACCGAATTTACTGTGTTGGCAAAAATTCTAAGCCTTTACTAATTCAAGTGGAAGAAATTTCTTGAGCTCTCTTACTCTACTGTACACTGGCTGAAGCATTTTCACCATCTGCCCTCTCATCACTGCGTTGAGCTGATTAAGGATTAATGTGTTACAAAGACGCTCCACTCGGAAGATGGATTAGCTATGCTTCAATCCATAGCAATAACTCATGAATCATCAGAAAAGGCACAGAATAGCTATGTTTAGCATGGAATGTTTTCTTGGGTTAGAACACAGTTCATCAGCTTCTTCCTCTGTTGAGAGGTTCCAAACTCCAGCAGTTTCCTGGATTATTTGGATATCACCTATAGAACTGTTGACAGTTGAAACCTTCTTCTTCAGCCATGGAAGAGTAGATGACAATAGAAAACTAAACAAAATGCCACTTTTCTTACGAGGAATTTATTGACTGCTTCTAATACTTCCGTGCCTGATGATTATCTTCTATGCTAAATAGCAGAGACATCTAAGATATTATTAGGTAAACATTTCTGGTCAATGTTGTATTTACTGTTTTCTTCAGGAGGAAGCCTTTTGGACCATGTGACTCTACTGAATTACAGATTCTTTAAAAACAGAGCTTGTAATTGCAATTAAGTATCTGAAATTACAGCAGTCAAAATCCAATTTCATAAAACATTAAATCAAGTCTGCTTTAGAATGTACTTACACAGCACTAAGAAAGGGAGTGGAATGAACTATAAATTTTCCATTTTACTTGCCAGCCAGAATGCTGCAATAAAGTACATTTGCAAAATCTCGTACAAAAAAATTCCATAGCATGTGCTTGCGTGACATCTTACTCCACTGAGTGTCATCACTTCTTGTTCCTGTGAGGAGTAGGCTTACACTAACAGAGAAGATATAAAAGGTTATGATTACCAAATCCCAGTATGAAAAAGGCTTTAGGTGCAGAAGACATTTAGCAAAAAGAATGTATACTGATCAACATCTGGAGACAAATAGGGTCCTGCAGGAGGATGTTAGCTGCAAAATAAAAGCAAAGAGGATAATAAATGCAGATTAGAAATAAACAATAAGATTAGAGAAGACATTTCAGCTGTAAGCTCTTCTTAGGGCTATGAGAAAATATATTCTGTTTTTTCCACAGCCTGAAGACGGTCTCATAGCCCAAGTGTCATCTCTTATTTGCTCTCCCTACTAGTGCAAATTAACCCTTCATTCAGTGTTTTTACACTCTATACTGATGCCGAAAATTACATGAAATTCTTCTGTTTTTAATCTTGGCAAAACTCTCAGTAGCTTTCTGAACAGTCTTAAGTAGTTAATGACTTTAGCGATAAATGGGTTGGTTTAGACCATTCATTTACAAATTGTAGTCAAGACCAGCAAGGTGTACAACAGAACATAATAACAATCAGTGGCAAATGTGTACATTGTGTAGCTTCTGTTAAGCCCTAAATGTAAGATTTTTTGGACAAATTTGTTTAGAATGAAATATCCTGAACAACTTTATTTGTACCCTTCTCAAAATCTCTAATATCTTGGGACTCCATTCAATTATCTAGGTAAAATTATTCTTTTCTAAGAAATAAGGATTAATTGTATAATCAAACTCAAAGAAATCACAGATATAAAAAATAGATGTAACATTTCCAGTGAATTTTGGTGGTACCAGTTTTTTTTATGTTTATATACTTTTTGCTTTCTGATAAAACAAACCGATCAATATCCTAGGAGATCTTCTGAATCTGTGAGTAGAACATAAGAACTGTTTGTTAAAAGCTTTATAACCTCTTTCCTAGTGAAGGATCATTAAAGAGGCTTCCTCTTCTGACTGACATTCCTGGGAATGTGTTTTTTAAGCTTTACAAGAGTGGCATGGCTGTGATAAGGAACAAGAATGGGTTGTTTACTGTGGTTACAAAGAGGCACTGATGCTCCCTCTGTTGAAGGGCATTGATTTTCTCATTTTGGCTTGCATCATAAATAGACATTGAGAAAAAGTACCACTCAATGATTGTTTGCATGGCAAAAGAGAGTTGAGATGCTTTTCATTTAAAAGGGGATCTTGTTGCTGCATTGATTTTATCTGACTGCTGTTTGTTCCTGTGTACAGATCTAATGTATAATCAGAATCACTAAACAGGGAACACAGTAAATTGCATTATATGTTGTTTTACAGTAGCGGGAAGTATAAGATCTGTTTTTAGAACTGTAATATAAAACTCGGCTTTAATTTATCCAAATAGCCATTGAAAATGTTAACAGTTAAACAGTCCAGTGACCAGGAAATGAAAATTCTGAGATAAGTTCACATTTCTTTTTCCCTCAAATACTGGATGCAGAAGATTTCTATGCCTTCTCTTTCTATCAAAAATGTCTGTTAAATTAGGGAGACTTTTCATCTAAATACTTTAATCATTGTAAGTGTTTGCATTATAGTCAGATTCATGCTCAAATTGTGACACAGAATTATACTGCTGTGAAAAATTCAGAACTTCCAATAATATTTTTTAATGATTTGCCATCTCAACCAATTTTTTTTTTTTTTAATCTCTCTTGGGAAGAATTTTCAGTTATTAAATAACATGTGCTTCCTGTTGCACCAAAAATGGTGGGTCTGCCTTTGTTGAGAGCAAAATTATTCCTACTCAGGAATCTGGAGAGTATCTAGCCAGTACAAATGTGGTAAATGTGCTAAATTAATTGTCATTCAGTTTGTTCTAATACAGAAAAGTCCTTGAAGGAGAGTGTCACAGGAATAAAGGAATGAAGAACTGAAAGTAAGCAACCACTTAAGAGAGATGAGAGATGTGTTTCTCATCCAGTTAAACAGATGAAAACATGTTTGCAAGGATTCATTGGCATTTAAGGAGAAAGGCCCAGAATTAGAATGAAAGATGATGTGCTAGAAGCACTTACAGAAATGGAAAATATTGAAAAGTGCAACAGGAAATACTAGGATTAATTTCTAGTGCTGATAATTTTTTTTATAGTCTTCACCTTTTTTTTCCAGCCTTTTCATAGAAATCCTTATTACTTCCTTATTGATTCTCACGTCTCAGTTTTCCTTCATTTGGTTTTCCTTTATCTTTCACATATTTTCTCTTCATCTTTCCATCTATCATTTCTTCAGTTCGTCTTCCCTGCCCGTTTTGTAACCATGATCCATAAAGTGCCCTTCCTTTCAGAAGGTCTTCCTGCGTATTAGGTCGTATTTGCAGTAATCAGCCCAGAAGAAACGGCAGAGGCCCCTGCTCTGCAGGGAGTTCCCTGGCATATTTTTGTTTTGCTACATACCTTTGTACAGATTTTTTTTGCTTTCCTGAGCTGCTTTTTTTCCCCCAGCTAAGTCAAAAGAAGAACAGAGTTATCTTTATAAGACTCCTCTCATTGTGATACCTGAGTAGCGATATTCCAGCTTTCCTGTCAGTCACCCCATTTCTCCCCAAAGTGCTTTTATCCATGGAGCTGTATCCTTCAAAGTTTGCATCGAGTCGGTCCGTGGCAGAAAAGCAGCTGCGGGCTTTGTGTAGCAGTTACCAGCTTGGTCTCCAGAATGTAAGCTTTTATGGTTAAGGGGGAAAAAAAAAAAAAGCAATCTCTATCTTCCCTGAAACTTCTGTTCACTAGTCATGTCATTCAATTTATGGCCGATCTTGTTAACTCGCTGACAAGACAGACACGAAAGCCTCTCAGAACTCGGTAGTTGAGGAATTGCTTGAGATCGCTTGTACAGCCGGAGATACAGGGCAGACCTCAAGAAACCTTCCCTCAAGAGCTGTTTGCTTAACCTCCTCTCACCTTGCAGACAGATAAATGGCACGACTCAATCAAGGGCTGCTGGTCTTCCAGTGGCTTCTTCGCATCCTTTGGGATCCCCCATTCTGTGACCGAATTTGACATCCGTCTATTACCTGTTCCTGAACAGAGTCGAAGCACCCGTGGTCTGCGCTTCGGTTTGCCTAGATCCCGGAACAGCAGCGCTTCTGACAGTGCTCTCTGACTCTTGAGAAATCTGTTGAAAAGCTTCCATTTTAGGATCTTATCAGCTAGCCTGAGTCCAAAACTGTGAACATGCTTCCCTTCTAGAGGAAGAGCAAAGCCAGAACTGTATGAGAAGCACCGTGCTTTTTAGAAATCTAAAATAGAAACTGAAGGTTGTGAAATTCATTAACTACGCATTTGTTCTTTACTCACTCCAGTTACAAATTAAAAATGTGTTAGCTTAAATTATTTTTGTTATACCTAATCATAAGCCTTTGGTGACTACCTTGAAGAGAGATAAGTTTGTACGTTTGGCTTCGTAAATCGAGCAGCTCAAGAGGATATGCACAGTCAGCTGTCATGACTCGGGTGACTAGCAGAGACTCTCTAAGCTGCAGTAATTTGTCGTTTCTGATCATCTATCCATATACTGAGAGATTTGTGAACTGTCCCATTGAAACCGGAATTGTAAACATGGAAGGCTCAGGGTGACAATGTAAATATGGTGACCCATGAAATGACTTTTTGGAGATCTGCGTAACTGGAGATGGTTTAAAATAAACAGAGTAACCCCACATTATTTTAGAAGCATTAATATTGGGGAATTACAACAACCAGCAATTATAACAACCCTCACCATATACTGATGAAGTTATATAGAAATAACAAATGTATCAATAAAGATGAAAAGCTATTGGTAGCTGTATCGGCATTACTGGGAGACTATTCCCAGCTAACATGTTGTTTCTAATGGGTATGTTTATGAGAGCTATTTGAAATGTTTGGAAAACAGAATCCCTCCTTAATGGGGTCAAATATATTGTGTTCTGAAACAGGTCAACATGTAAATTATTTTACCAGGTGTTACAGGATGCGCATTATCCATAAGTAAAATGAAGGCAACCATTTTCTGTAATTTTAGATGTCAGTTTGGCACAATCTACTTGGTTTAAATTTTATCAGCTCCTCAAAGTAGTTACTATTTGGAGAATTTCTTCCCTCATATTCGTTTTCTGATGGTTAATGGGATGAAATGAAAAAAAGCACCTTTGAAGCATACAGTTGGGTGACAGGTTTGCTTTTTCCTTTGCATATTCTGACATGTTCAGCCACGATTTTGTTGTGCTCAGTGCAGTATATTTTAATTTGCTTTGTAACTGAGATTTACCTTCCTATGCATCTTCACAAAGGGCTTTATGTGGATAAATTTCACATCTTGCAGTCAAACTGTCGTCTCCTACAATAAGATGATAGAAATCACAAGAATATAAATATCACTTGAACACTGTGTCTTTAGCTGATCTAAATAAAAGATTGTGGAGATAAAATATGAGTACTAAGAAGTTTTTCTAAGTATTTGTTAAACAGGCTTAGAAGGAGGAGGAGTAGGCTGGAAAGGTTGCAGGCAGGTTAAGGAGAGAGCCCAGATGTGGATTCTAAGGAAAATGGCGATGTGTGTGAATCAGGTACTGTATTGCTAACCTCTATCAAATAATAATAATTCTCAAGTTATAGTAACATCTAACAGGAGAATAACTGATTATGGCATAGGGCTGGAGTAACCTTGAATAGATTTCATGGTGTCTTGAGGACTATTCACGAGTGAGGCACTTTTTAACATGAGACGAGAAAGCTGGTTCAGAGTATAGTTTGCATTAAACAGGACTCCAAAAACACAATAGTAAACTATATCAGTTATTTATGCCTTTAGTCCTTATCTTATTCATGCTTAGTATAACGAGCTTACAGTGGCAAATAGTGCAACTTGGCAGAACTTAACACCTTGCATGTTGTGGCCAGAAATATATGAATTGGCAAATTCTTTTGGAGTGTTTCAGTACAGATATTCTTCAGGAGATACTACTGATAAGCTTGGAGTGGAACTTGAGTGCTTTTTTTAATGTGAAGAAACATAGAAACTTCCTGACCTTTTGTAAACTTAAAATTGGTTAATTTAACCATAATCAGATGTAGAAATTAAAGCAGATTTTTTGTGTTACTTTTCCTCTAATGGCACTCATAACCCATGGGAAAGGATGTTAATTTTTTCATCACAAACTCATTGTCATTCAGAATAAGGAAAAAAAAATTAAAAATTAGTTTTCCACCGGATGTTTTTAGTAGAGTGGTAGTTGATGAGGCTGTGTTTATCAGCAGCTTCCTTTGCATGCTCTTACATCTTGTATAAAACATTTTTGGTTTTGTTGCAGGTACTTCAGTTCCAGTCCAGTTTTAAGGTTAATGCTTCCTAGTTTGAAGCAATTGTAGAGCACAGAGAAATCTTTATCTGGTGGCTGTTCATTTAGGCCACTCCTACAAGCTATTGAATGCTTTCAACTCTGTCTAGAAGCTGAGGGAGCTTTAGCAGTTTCCCATGTAGAACCCTTTATTAACCAGGTTAATAGAAGAAAAATAGTGTTCATAGAGTTGCTCTAGCCTACTAAAGGATAACAGAGCAAGTCATTAGTAATGATGTCAGATAATGGAAAAATAGGTTCTGCACATGAAACTTTGTATCAACAAAAAGGTCAGTATATTATAGTAGTTAGTACATTATAGTAGTTACAGCTAGTCACCAATAATATAATCAGCAGGAGCTAAATTGGCTGAAGTAATGGATTAGCTTTCAGTCAACTAAAGTGTCATAAGAAATCTCTCCTTCACCCTTCCCAAGCTTCCAAAATTCAGCACTTGTATACAGAAGGGACAGTTTGCCAGAATAATTATTGTCTCTTAAAATAAGAATGTTCTTATTTGTTGCTTTTATGAAATATTTGTTACACTGAAGTTTACTTCTGACCTTTCTTTGGAGTAATTTTTCCAAGTAAACATGACTCCTCAGGGGAAGACTGATGCTTCAATGTCCTGCCCAGATTCCCATCAAACAGAAGAGAGCAAACACTGACTGCTTCAAAAAATATAACAGGGTCACTTAGGACTTAGGCTCGTGCTCACTTTCAATAGGTTGATGTAATTTCAGAAGTTACTATGCCTTTTGGTATCAGTGTCCCTGCCCAGCTGGAGACTGCCATCCTACAGCAGAGCTGGCCGTGGGAACGCTCCCCACGTGCCTAAGGGCTAAGTCTGCTCTCCTGGTTTAAACCACAGGGAAAGATTTGAGCTAGTAAGTTTGAACTGACATTGTACAAGTAGGGAGCTGATCTGTGGTTTAATAACCTCTGCCTGGGAGGCAGGGAAGGAGAAGTGGTGTGTTCAACCCAGCTCTGGAGAGGCCCATCACGCTCCCAAGATCGTACCAACCACATAAAATGAGTGTAGGAGAGTCTCTGCCACGGGATATTTTGCACCCTCTTATTGCTGCCTGTAGCCGTTTGGCTACATTTTAGCTCCAGGTTACTTGTGTATGTTGCAGCATTCTCTTACAAAGTCAATTCTCATCTTGATAGCATATCAACACCAGCAAGAAAAAATAGCAGTAAATTCTTAGTTTTGTTAGAAAATAACTCTGAACAGATTACTTAGCTCACAAAGATGTTCAAGCCAGAGGCCTTTTTAAACAAGTGAAAGGACAGACTAAAAACGTTCTCTAAGCTAGCAAAAAAATTTCAGTTGATGCTTTGAGGTAGACTTCACGACTTTACCTGCCTGTTAAAAGAACATTTACATGGAAACAGGATTTGGATTAATCCTGCTGCTTGTTGTAAAGACCCAACAAGCATATCTAGCATATATTTACAGGAAAAACTGAATTAGAGGATAAAATTTAGAATTATGAGAGTCCAACATCAATCTCTGCTACTAGTGGAATCCCTTCTATACTTTGTTAGACTCGGACCTGCCGCACTGATGATTGAGGCAGCCTGTGTGAACTTATCTGACACCTAGAAGAATATCATCTGAGCACCCATCAGTTCTTCAGTACTTTATGTCTCTTGCCGTTTATTTCCAGCTTCTCTGGTTTTATGAGTGTTGACAGTGACTCAAGTTATGAGTCAGTTGCCTGAAGGTAGTGTCTGGTGCCATTTTAGACTACCTACACTGTCCCTCTTGCCTCCAGCTGCAGCTTCAGGAGGACGTAGGTCTCCATCATGTCTTGTGTCGTGTGTACTCCACTCCATGTGGAGTGTCAAATCCCAAGTCACCTCTCGTGGTGCTAGATGCCTGGTTTTAGGCAAGTGATTCAAACCTTGGGAGGAAATCAATCTAAACCAAGTTAAGAAATCTAAATCGAAGTGTCTGCATGTACACATAGAAGTATAAGCTCCTATTACAGGTGGTGAAGATGTATTCAGTTACCACGCTGGCTCAAACAAGTGAGCAATTAAGAAGCTAATTAAAGAAGAGGAGGAGAACACACAGTGAGGGTACTAACTTTTTCAATCAGGCATTTAATTTGCCTCTTCACATGTGCATGTCCTGTGTTACAATCATTTTATACTCTTGCACATCTCATAAAGAACAGGGCGAATGTCCTGGTTTCAGCTGGGATAGAGTTAATTGTCGTCCCAGTAGCTGGTACGGTGCTGTGGTTTGAGTTCAGTATGGAAGAATGTTGATAACACCCTGACGTTTTCAGTTGTTGCTCA
>JAVJGG010000061.1:15324559-15360368 GCA_035590195.1 Aviceda cuculoides
TGGACCAGCTTTCCTATAAAAAATTACGCAGGGCAGTGTGAGCGATGTCAAGGTGTCTTGTGAGAAGGAAGTGCTGAAGTGAAGTGGACACCCTCTAGATGGACAGTGAGAGCTGTGAAGAGGGTTACACCCCCCGACCAACCCCAAACCTTCCGTACGCTGCCGTTCATCTGCCTTTGTTGACGCAGTTTCAGTGCGCGCTCCGAAACCTTCAGCGCGATGTAAAGAACGGAGCATCTTTGGGAGAGCGATTGCGCTGCCTTAATTGAAGCCGGTCCTTTCTGCCAGGGTCCGTGGCCTCCACCTTCCTGTGAGAGGATCTCGTCGTCTGTCGTCCTGAAGCTGCACGACGCACGGACGCCACGGCGGCAGGTAGTGCCGGTAGCCCAGCTGCGGTGCCCCAGTACAACAGGTTACGTATTCCCAGCATCGCCTCCAGCTCCCCCGTGTCTGCGAGCCGTTGCTCTGGCCTGACACGCACAGTCCGTGAATCGATAACAAGAAACTGAAATTCAAGTCAGTGATTCTGAGAAATATCTTGATCTTTACCAGAGCTGACAGGTTTGGGTTTTTTTTCCCACAGTTCTAAACAAGAATGGAAATCATAAAAACTATGATTCTTCGTATTTATTTCTTGTCTTTTAAATTTTGCAGTTAAAGTCTGTGTTAAGAATTCTTTAAAGAAACGTATTAACATATTTATTCCAGGTTGCTGCTTAAGGTCACCATAATGTAACATAGATACGTAGAAGAAGCTGTGTTAAATTCCCAGTACCTTTAATCTGTAATGTAATTAGTTTGATTAAGACTGGTTATCTCTGTTGATTAGCATATCTATTAGAAACATTGACTGAAGCGCTTTTCATGATCACAACCAGTTCTTTATGAATTTAGAAATTCTTTCGTCGTGTCTGTTGCCAGGTTAACTGGAAAAAGATCAAATCTCCTCAAAGATCTGAGACACTGTCACTGTGAAGTAAGCAGTTCTCCCAGAAGAACTGGCGAATGATGAAAAGACGAAGGAATGGGATTTGTTTAGTTTTAGAAGATTAGGAAGGAACATGATAACATTTTCTAGCACATGTGAGATTATTAAGTGGATGATGATCAGTTTTTCTTTATAGCTGGTGGGGAAAGGAGATAGAACGAGAAAAGAAATCAGCATAATTTATTGTAAGGAAGATTTGGGTTAGGCAGATTTTTCTAACCAAAAGAAAAAATGGATACTGATACTCCTCTGTGAGGAAAGCTTTTGACGTATTCTTTACAGGTAATTTTTGTAAGTATGATAAGACAAATTTCTCTTTGGAATAATCTAGGTATTGCTGTCGTGCCATAAACTGGATGATTTATCCAGATGATCTCTTATGGCTGCTCTAGAAATAGCTGGTCCTATAATTCATGGTTCTGTGATTAAGAGGAATGGGTTATTATTCATAGGCAGTTTTTCTGTCAAAAGCTTGGGATAGGAAATTTGGGAAGGTGCTTGCTTCCTAAAACTGGTGAGTTTCTGAAGTTATGATTTTAGTTATATCTAATGAATAAAAGGCTCAACAAGTCAATTAAAAGAAGGAGAATAAGTAGATGCTTTTCATATAGAAATTTTCACATACTGTGAGCATACCTAAATAAATGTGCATTGGAAGAATTATATATTTTGTTATTTTGGTTTTAATAAAAATGGACAAGCTAGGAACACTTAGCAAAAAAGCAATGCAGGAAGGTACTTTGTAGATTGTTGCTTGAGGTGTTTAGCACGTATAGAAAGTTTTTCTTTTTCTTCTGCAGTATTATTGAAAGAGTTTATGAGGTGCTTTACAAGTTTCTCATGGTTGAAAGGCTCAGATTGACTCTGCTAACTTACCTCCCGTGAGACTTCTTCTATACTGCATAGGGTAGTAAATTTTTATAATCAATTTACTTAATTAATTTAGTAGATCAATTTATTTTTTTCTGTGATGTATTCCTTCAAGGGCTTTAAATTTCTTTTTTTTTTTTTTTCTTTTCTGACTGTATTTTTTTTTCTAAAGCTTTCATGACTTTCACTTTGATATTTATTTACTGAATGTACAGACTTATCACTTTAATACATTATTCCTTTGTGGTTCTAATGGATTAAATTAAAAATACATGTTAAAAAGTGTTTCAAGTTGCATGCCTATTAGTATTGCCCATCAGGGGCTCAGGGAATTTTACGGCTCTACTTGAGTCATGGGTCCATGTTCAAAAAATCCGAAAGACTTTGGGCAGGAATTCACTTGATATGTACATTTTCTTAAGTATTTTTTCCTCCCATTTAATTTCAATTCTGAAAATATGTACTGCTGCACTTTAAAGTTGCATCATCACTCTTTTCCCTGCGTAGGCTTTTAGTTTTCCAATTGTGTAGCAGCCAAAGGAGAAGGAAGTCAAAGGAACTCCTCCTCTATGATTCGTGATATACTATACACATTAACTCTGACACAAACTTCTATGATTTTATTATCTCTTTCTGAATGAAAACGATGCAATGTTTTGTTGAAGACATAAGAATAAAATTGCTTCTTTGTAAACAGTTATCCGTTCAATATGGATTGAGAGTCGTAAAATAATTCAGTAATTTCCGCGCAATATCTTTATATTAATGCATTTAAAGTCACATCTATTCTAAGTAATTTGTTGTATCATTTCATTCTCAGTTTCTGTCCTTTTCACTATATGCCGGCTCTTTTTCTTCCTTTCTATCCCTTCACTTCCTCCCTCCCCTGTTCCTACATGCCTCTTTTTTGTATCTCTTGTAAATTTAATTTTCTTATGATACCCAGGACTCTAAAGAAGTTTTGTTCGCTTGGTTGGAAATTAAAACATGTTTTTAATTCTTGCATACTACCTCGCCCATTTTGCATCTTTTTTTCGCCAGTTGCGGCCAAGAGCGTTTATCCATATTTTTTAATTGCTGTGTTTAATAATTACTTTCTTCAAGGTACTGAGGAGATTTGTTTTAGTTAACAAACTAGATCAAGTAAGTGCATGGCCGGACATCTTTTTCTGCATTTAAAAGCAGGTGCTTTTCATGACTTCTTTAAACCCTGCCTGCCCAAAATCATCAGGGCATCATCCAAGAAAAACTTGTTAGCTGGCTAAGCCTGCTTGTTCTAAACTTGTGTCTGATAGATGATGGCTTCCATATAACATTAGCTTAAAATATTAAAGGCTTGAGAAGCATTTCAATCAACTTCAGTATTTCAATTGATATGCCTGAGCAAGCTGCCAAAGTGTATTATTTAGGTGAAACCTTTTTATCTACATGAGCTACATGAGAATGAGTGCCATTGACTGAATAAGACGGATTTCCCTGTTGTATACGTCTTAAGAAATTTGGAGATTTACAATTTGTATCTTGAAAGTCTGAACCATTTAAAAAAAAGTCGTTGTAGGGAATTCAGTCATAGATTTTTGTGCAGGAAATGGCAGGTGAGGTCGGGCTTTTTTTCTGTCTAAAGCGATACTCTCAAAAACCTTCCTGTTCCAGGAAAGGAACAAGATGAGCCTCCAGCATCTCAATGGAAGATGACGCTTTATAAATAAAACTTTATTGCTATGAAAAACAAAAAGCAGTTTGCATAAAATAAAACCTCTTCTATAGCAATCTTTCCCCACATATCTTGTTTACAGAAAAATTTCCTGGGAAAGTTTAGGCAAGCATGTGGCTGAAAAACATTATTTCTGAAAGCCATCTGTCGTAAGAGATATAAAGAAAATTCAGAACAAAAATCTGATTCAACCGAATTTAACTACTTTTTTGAGGTAACTGTAAGTATTTCTCTGAATTGGATGGTGCCGGCGGCTCATGTGGTATTCATAACGGAGGAGGGGGGTGCATACTACATTTTTTGCTTCCTTGGGCAAACTTTGTTCTACTTTTCTGTCAGAATAATTTCAAAGCCACATCAGGTAATTTAGCACAGATTAATCTTTCCCTTCTATTCAGGAATCTAGCAGACTCTTGTAAGCAGTGAGGAAGAAAAGCCTTTAGAAACGAGACTAGAAATGCTAGCTTATTAGGGAGTGAATCATTTTAATCAGGCGCTGGAAGCATTCCACCAGCCCTTTCTCCGCTGCCCTCCGAGATAAGCTCCTGCAACTTCTTTCGCTGGGAAGACGACGTGCGGGAATAAAACAATTCTCTTCCACGCTGTTCCTCCCCTCGCTTGCTTCTCGCCGAAAAAGTTTGGTTACGCAGGGATGGCCTGCAGTTCTAGCAGCATGACCTGGTATCCAGGCAACCCAAAACCTCGTCAGCGGTAACGACGCGCCGTGAGTAACGGCGGCACGCCGAAAGCCGGAGAATCCCGTTGGACGAGGTAGCACCTGTTTCGCTCCGAACAGCCGGCGCTGAAATAATGATGGCATTAGTCAGGGGAATACAAGAGGTTCAAAGGGGGTTTTGTGACTTTGAAAGCAAATGGCAGCACAGGGAGCCGTCGCCAGTTTCCTCTTCAGAAATGGGTTGTAACGTCTCCTATTTGTTTGGTAGCCAGTTTTTAGGATTTTATTGCTCCTCATCTCTTTCTGCTCTCGGCTACGGCGAGTTGCAGATGTGCATAGGCTTACGTTTCTGAAGTAAAGAGTCTGCTCTATACTGAACGTAGATAACAATGTGAATTATAATAAGCTGCGTGCAAGCTGTGGTGTGTAGTGAGGAAGTGATTTCACTGTTGGCCGTGGTTTTTTAGTTGGTGACTCTCCCCCCGGTGTCACACAGCGCTTCAGTCATCTCCTTCACCTGGTACATTGATTTTTCTGCTGCTGAGTATTACCGCTTATGTCGGAGGTCAGTAAATCCATAATCTTCTGGAGGGAAGAAATGCAAAAGGAGTAAGGGATGTATCTCACAATCCAGAAGTGAAACATGTACGGAGGGGACTGAAATGACTCAAAAAGACCGAGATCTGGGGAAGCAGTAGGAAACATGAAAGCAATGTACAGCAAAAGAAACAGAAAGGTGGGGAAATTATAGAAGCAACTCAGTGGGGAAGCAAAATATGTAAAATTGAATTATTCAGATGGTGGAATAAGGCAAGAGTGGTACACTACAGTGGGAAATTATATGAAAATGAATTAATCGGGCAGAAGCAGTATCGCCTTAATGGAATTTAGTTAGGGAGACTGGATGGCCTATGAAAGAGGTTTGATGGCTCACTGGCTTGGGAACCAGGGGCTCAGAGGGCATCTCACTTCTTGTCATTCACTGAAGCTTAATCAAGGCTCTGAGTGACCAAAATCATGTACAAATGTTGACAGCTTGGTAAACTGTAAGAAACAAGTTTATGATATGGGGTATCTCCAGCAGATAATGCTGATTTTTTTTTTTTTTTTAACTCTTACTAGATTTTTTTTTTTTTTTTTTTTAACTCTTACTAGCAGCTATGGACATGTAGGAAATAACGCAGTAGTGAGAAACACCATATTGCACCCAGACATTATAATCTATATAATTAATTTTTTAAATAGTAAAAAAAATCAGACAAAATGACAAAAATTAGTAATAGGTAGTGCACTGAATTGCAAAATAAACATAGAATGGAAACGTGCATTGAACAAAAAAGTAAAAGAGGGTTAATAAGCTACCATCTCTTTCTACTTCACCTCCCTTTAATGTATCTCCTACTTGAAAAGTTAAATAAGGAGAAAGAGTTTTACCTACAAAACTTGAAACTGGAAACTGAAGTAACTTGATTTACATTTTCAATTGAAAAGACGGATGTTAAACTGAGTTCTACGATCAAAGGAACATTGAGAAGAAATAATAATAAACTACCCCCCCCCCTTCCTCCTTCCCCTCTTGTCGTCCGCCACCTCCGCTGGGTTTCACCCAGTTGCACACCTCTCTGTCTCTCTGGCGCTGGCTGCTCTTGGCCTCCAGAATCCCTCTGGAAGCTCCTGGCTGATTTCAGCGGAGGCCGACAGAGGAAGAGATGTCTTGAATTCTAAAAAGTTTTGATGATAACGTGAAGCTGGATGGAAGCGAGAGACCAATGATGCATCTAGTGTGAGAAAAGCTGCAGTCCTTTTTGGACATTAGAGTATCCACACGGATGCGCAGCCGGAAGGTGAGACTAGTCTTTATTAGTTCCCCTGCTTACGGAGCTCTTCATTCCCTTTTAACCTGCTACCTGGGCTTTGACTATTCTTTTCTACTTTAACGTATTTTCTTTTTTTCGCTGTTCTCTATACATCCTAAACTTAAGCTGTCTTTCAAGAAACAGTGAAGAAAAGGTAGGTTTTGGACAACGAGAAATCAAGGTGGTCAAAAATTAGACATTGGCAACCTAGAAGGCTCAGGAATTTGAACAGAAGCAGCTGAAATGTTCTGGCATTGATACATCAGGAACTGAAAGGGATTTGGAACAAAATCCAGTAACTACACATATGTACGAATGTCTGCGGTTCTCTCAGTTTTTGAAAGTTTGAGGTAAACATAAGAGTGGGGAAAAAATGTTCCAAACTGATCTCTTTTGCAAAAGTGTCTTAACTTTGTCATTTTTCATCCATTAGTACAGCTTCTTATGACCACATGGCAGATCTCTTGTCATGTTGTACCACTAGAAGAACCAACAACCCGAAGTATCCTATGTAATGCTTCGGCATTATCAGAGGAAGTATAATAACAAACCTCTCCCATATCGTCCTGTAGTCTTCCATCGCTGGGTACAAAAAGCACGGTGCAGAATGGAAGAGGATTTCTGGGAATTTAGGCTCTAATGTATGTGTTTGGTGTTTATGTGTTTGGGGACGCATCTAGACTTTGTGTAGCATTTCCCATTTTCAATTTTAGTGCTAGAGTAGAAGGTTATGATGATCATCTGTTTTGGAGGATTAAAGGGGAGATGGCATAACAATGGAGTTCTCTTCAAATTAACAAAAATGTGTTTTCTTGCAACAATTTGTTTCATATTGCCCTGTCAGTGATTAAAGGAAGCTTTAAAAATCCATTTGCCACACAGATATAATATTAATTAGTGGTAAAAAACTTCTCCAAACTTTAAAGGAGTTGAAATTTAAGTGTAGAAAGATAATGAAGCATTTACTATGCTAGAAATTTTTGGAGGAATAAACGGATGGATATGAAATTGTTGCTTTGGAACTTCACGATATAGTAAATCTCAGTATTATACTCATTGATAATGAAGATTTCTTAAACTGAGCAAATTGTAAAGATTGACTTTTCTCCTAGAGGGACTGGATTATGTTTGTCTGCTATTTGGAGCTGAAAAATGCTGAACAATTTCAGGGATAAGCAAAGAGAGGGGATTTTGTAGATGAGTTTGCAAGCACTTCTGTCTTTAGTGGACTCAGTGGAGCCACAGGAACACAATTCTTTGCAGTGTTGTGAGCTTGGAGAGTAGCTTAGTATCCAGCCAGCTTTGTGAATCTGCATTAAATTTTCTTCTGATAGGGGAGAAAATGTAGAAGTCTTGTGGTAAAAAAAAGAATTAATTTGATCTATTTTTAAAATGGAAGTCTTGCTAAAGAAGCTGAATGTTATTAATAAAACACTCTTTAGAATGATAATTGAATTTATTGGATATAACAAAAAGAAATTCCATGTTAAGATTCTTGACTATTTTCTTCTTGCTTGCTTTAAAAAAAAAAAAAAAAAAAAAAGAAAAGAAAACTGATTTTTTTTTAGAGGAATCCACTGTTTCCACTGAGTTGGAACTGGGTCAGTCTCCTGACAGTGTTGATCAAATGGCAGATGACTGAATTCCGTTCATTGAATTAGATATGATGTATTCTGTATTTTGGTAATATTGAAGGTAGTCTGACACATTAATGGGGATCTTTGCTTTATTAAAATTAGGAAATTATTTTCAGTTAGAGATAGGTCAGCTGCTGACTTTCAGTTTTTCTGCCAGTTTGTTTGCTAGACGTGGGATTGTTAGAACAGTTTTTAGTTTTCGTCTTTTACAGTTAGGAATGGATTCTCAAACTTTATGATGTAATTCTATTTACAATGGTATAAAACTTGAATATCTCTTTAAGATTGGGAGAAGCACATTTTTGTCTTTTTTATACCATTTTCTGGCATAACAGTATTTTTTCACTGTTTACTTATAAAATCATAACAATCAAATGTGAAATCCAAGGGAGAAAACCTTGCAGTAAATCTTTGTTATTCATTTTCTGTAGGCCAAAGAACAAACACATTAGTTGACAATTAACAGACTAAAACTATAATTCTCAAACAATCTACATACATAGTTTAATGACATTACTTCAAGAAGGCTTGCGGGTGTTTGACACCTTTTAGGCTTCTAACGTCTATATAAAAGATACTAATGTTGATGTATGTTCAGAGATTGACATCGCTGACAAATTGCCCCATTTTTCAGTGCCAGAGGTAACGTTGTGTACTTGAAGGCTGGCATCTTGCATTGTACGAACAAGCTAACCAGAATTTTCCATGTACAGAAAATACTCTCATTGTGGAATAAGATCAGCTTTACCCCTTTAGCATTTCATATATGTTGGTAATATAAAATATGCAAACTAATTTTTCATCTATCTCATTTTGAATGCTTTGTGAATTCATGCTTCAGTAATCTGATCCATCTCAGACATATAGTCCAAATATCATTACCTGCAAACTGCATGTTCTCCCATTCCTTGCATGTTTTATTTTAAAGATTTGAGATTAGAGAGTTAGCTGGTGCTACAGGGATGGAGAAAAATGTTTTTTTGAAATTCAAACAGCTTTTCCCAGTGCAGCTGATGAAAGCTTTTTCAGAATCAGTTCTTTCTGTAAACTGCCTTCCTGTTTGCCTCACCTAATTCATAGTAAAGACTAGAAATGTCTGACCCAGGAGTTTGTTAACTATGCTTTCTTCTAGTTCTCTTTTGCACAAAAATACCTCAGAAAAAAGTTATCAGGTCTTTAAATTTGATCATTGAATTTTGAAAGTTGTCTGTCCTTGAGGTGTTGCTTCCTGTTGGCTACATTTTAAACCATTGGAAAGAAAATATTTGTCTGTCTTGTGCATCTTCTGACCCTGTTTAAAGTCTGATTTTTTAAGTTCAAAAATTTTGTGCAGAAGAGCTAGAAGCAGCTTGGACAGTACAGAGAGCAGAGTGGTGTTTCGCAAAGATTTTATTTTTGTTGTCAAATGGTAACGAATCAAATGCAGGCCACAAATAAAAGCACCTTTTCCTTGGCTTGTGCTCTGAAAGACAAGATTTTGGGGGTGGGAAGAGGAACTGCCATGAGAATTGTGAACTTTGAGGAAGATCTTCTGAATATGATTCTGAGTTCTCAGGAGGTAGAAGCTAGAGCTTAAACTTTATGCTAGCACTTTATTTGAAAACCTAATATGTAATTTCACATATGATGTATGTTACTTTGTTGTTTTTTTAGTTGAGTAATGCACAGCAACCTTACAAGTGCAGTCACCGTATTCTTCTGTTCTCCTGTTGTTGTAAATCTTTGTCCCAGTTGATATAGCAGTCTATATTCCTTCCATGCACATTAGTGATCTTTATTGCAAGGAAAATACCACTTCAGTTTTGTGGGTGTGCTTCTTAAACTCAAGTGTTCATTCTAATATTTTGATCCAGTTTGAAATCGATATACTGGAGAGGAGTGGTGAATGGTGGCCACTTGCTCCTGCATTCCCCTTCTGTAAAACTGTGTTGTGCATAAAGGAAAAATAGGAAAGTATTTAATATGCTTTTCTCTGCTGACAAAATATGCCTCAATATGTAAACAGGAACTCTTGAGGATGTACTATCATATCTACAAATATTTATTTCAACCTTAAAAATCTTTTTTTCTTCTTATCCTTAAAGCCTTTTTCAAAACACATTGTAGTCTTCAGTAGTATGTTCTGATGAGCTGTCAGTTAAAAGCTGGTTTATGTTTTTTACCTTTCCACCCAGTTCTAAATAAATTATACTACTTCTAGTGCTAGTATGAATTTATTCAGAAGCGATCACTGAAGAGTAAGACTAAGTAAATCTTTTTTTTAGCTTTCCAGAAAATGTTCATCTGACCCTTGCAGTTTAGTCGACTATTGATTCTGTCTTCTCTTTTGTTGTCTGTATGTATTATTCACACAGTGCATAAATCTCTGCCTATACATTAATATTATTCATAATTAAACTCTAGAGAGTTGATGAAACTAAGGATGTCCAAATGGAATTTTTTTTCCCCAGTTAATATTTTCATCCTGATTGACAGTGATAAGATTACTGCAAGGATGCTGATTACAGGCAAAAACAAACTCAAAGCAAAAAGACACTTTGGAAGGTATATACCACAATGTCATCAGGCAAGTCAATTTAAGTTACTCTTTCTTAAGATTTGAAACTACTGAAGTAAGCATTCTCCAGAGACTGACTGGGCTTGTTTAGAAATCTTCTTGAGTGCTAAGCTGTGCTGCGAAGACACACAAAATATAAACTGACGTTAAAAATGGCTGGAACATAAACTGGATCCACTCCATTGTTCGTGAGACAATGGGACTCGTTAGGGAACAAGACACCGGATGACAAATGATATTTATGACTGGAAAACATATTTCTTTTTTTTATTTGAGCTTAGGAACAAAAACTGTATCCAGGAGCAGTAAAGCCATTATGACACACTATTTTCCAAATGCTACATTTTTTTTATCAGCTTTTGTAAATATTACAGAAAAAAAAGAGAAATTTGGATGCGTGCAATGATTAGTAATGCACTAAGGCCTTTTACTTTTAAATAGCGAGTTAGATATCCTGTTACATGTACCAAACATTGGTATTTGGGGTATTTATTGGTATTTATTTTAATAAAAAATATGTTGGGACATATAATGTGTAAAATACAACTGTATGTCCCAACATTTTTTTTTATATATTATAGACTCATAGAATGGTTTGGATTGGAAGGGACCTTAAAGACCACCTAGTTCCAACCCCCCTGCCATGGGCAGGGACACTTTCCACCAGACCAGGTTGCTCCAAGCCCCATCCGACCTGGCCTTGAGCACTGCCAGGGATGGGGCAGCCACCACCTCTCCAGTGCCTCACCAGCCTCCCGGTAAACCTTCTTCCTTACATCTGATCTAAATCTACCCTCTTCCAGCATAAAACCGTTATCCCTCATCCTATCACTACACTCCCCGTTAAAGAGTCCCTCCCCATCTTTCCTGTAGGCCCCCTTTAAGTACCAGAAGGCCGCTATGAGGTCTCCCTGGAGCCTTCCCTTCTCCAGGCTGAACAACCCAATCACCCAACATCAATATCACATATACACAAACATAGGTTTCAGTTATGTGTACCAACATGGTTCAGAACTCTCGTCCAACGACTGAAAATTAAAATGCCATCCAAAGATTTCTCTCTCTTCTTTCACCTATTTTTCATTTTCTTCTCAAGGCCCAAAGTCCAGATGGAAGCAACTGAAATTTCTGAGTACCAGGTTCAACAGGACTGTCCAGATTTAGTTGTATATAGCTGTCCGAAGCTATTTGGGAAAGACTGAGGATTTATTTTCCTATGTCTGAGATCTCTCCTACCTGCGGGTTTTGCCTGTGAGGCAGGCAATGCTTTATCTCGAGTCTTCATAGCTTAATATTTCCTCCAGATCTCAGACCCTCTGCTAGAGCTGCCTATGTAAAAATAGAACCTTTAACAGGCACACTGACATATGTGTGTGCATCTCATATCCTTACTACAACATGAATTATATTTGTCGGGGATTAAAGACATTAAAGGCTAATTTTGCTTTGTCCCACACATATATTCTTTATTGCAAATTGCTTCATACCATAATCTTCAGAACACAATTCTGTGTGGTACTAGCAGCAGAAAACTGATCTTACCAATGCAACATTACCATGCATTTGGAAGAAGTGCAGCTTTTACCTTCAAACACTCAGTCATTATTAAAGGGACCTGGGGACATGATATAAAAATGGAAAATTGATTAATTAAGGTTTGAGAGGTCAGGCAATTCTTTCTGATCATATATGTCCTTTCCTGCACTTGATTCACGTGCTGTCTTAAAAAAGAATTGTATCTGCAGTATAAAGAGTGAACGTGAAAGCCAGGCAGAATTGGAAGTGTGTAGTTCGACTTCCCTCAGGATTTTGGTTTCAGAAGAAGGATGACTCTTCCATGTCAGAGCAAGACCAAGATGACAGTACGTTACTGTTTGAATCCCTCTTTAGCAGATACTTGTAATTTTATTAACCATTTTTCCCCACTTGTAAATACCATCACTGTCAAAGCAGCTGGAAGTGTGAAGAGCAGCGGAGGAAACGTACTGTCTTCTGCGGTCTGAACAAAAAAGCTGTTACTTTGAAACTCTGGAGAATACAGGCTTGTATTGTAACAGGATTACTCTATATTAACTGGAGTGTAGACACCACTCAGAAGCAGTACTCTACAGAACAAATAAAACATCATGAATAAACTGCTTTAAAATTCTGGCAAGAGAAAAGTTTTAAGATAAAAAATAATAGTAATACAGAGAAATAATTTACTGGCCAACTATGCCTTTTTCCTCATTTCTTCATAGAGGCTTGCCTGTTAGCGTGCTTTGACAGCAGGTTTCAACAGAACAGTTACGTTGCTGGATTGTACGATGTTGGTTCAAGGTATTAGGCACAATATACTTATAGCAGGATGTAGTTGTCTCATGAAACTTAGTGTCAGAGAAAAAAACACCAGTGTTGATTGTAGTAATGGTGTACATGTAATTTAAGTTCCATACTTCTGTGTTGTTATCTTGCAGATATAATTCGTTCCTAGACAAACCTTTGCTTCCTCACAAGTAGCTTTCAGTTTCCTGAAAATTTACAAAAAAAATGTTTTCTCCTTGCATGAGTGAGTAAGGATTTCACATGCAGGATTCCAGCTGCCTTGAAAATAGATTTCCTAGTGCTGGGATGTCTTGTACCATTGATGCAGTTATCTGTGAAGCAGTGAATATACTGCTATGCATGCATATTCTGTTCTTTATCTGCTTCGTTATGCGATACACACCTAGAGCATACTGAGATTCTCCTCCTGATGCTTAACTACCATAGTAATGACTGTGGTGTTGACTGTCATAGTCATTCTTCTGGCAAAATTATGCAATTGATAAGAAATCCCAGTGATATAAAGCTGTTCTTCTAATAGTGACTATAATGGGGAGAGATAAAAGGGATTAAACACAGTCCTTGGAGTTTTGTTCGCTAATTTAACCAAAATAACATAGGAAATGCCTATAAGCAGCATATAGTAAAATGTAAGTGAAAAGTAATGCACATTTGAAAAAATAATTTGAATACATACATAGTAATGGGGCTTTAAAGCTAGGTATTAATACCAGTATAAGGGAAGACAGTAATCAGTGCTTTTAAAATATGAGCTCTCTGTTCAGGACTACAATGTGAAGAATTACTAAGAGTGGCAAAATCATGGCTCAGTGGTTGTGCTAGAGTTCCTTACGGCGTACTTTGCGGACGGCGATATCGCGCAGGTGTGAGTAAGCAGGGTTTACCTGCTGGAATGTTTATCGCTTGTGAGGATGAAGAAGAGGCAGCAAAAGACCTCCGCTTAATTTTCAGCTTAATTTTGAATTTTGCTGTTCATGATCATAAAAGAAATTTCCTTTGCATTCCAAACAGACCAGTTGTCAGCAGAGTGTAGTGGACAGATACATGTTTGGTTTGCAGGGTTGACAGATATGTTTGCTATATCTAGTAGCATCTTTCTTTATATTAGAAAAGCATTTTATATAAAAATGAGTTTATAATTATATAACATAAACAGAATAAGGTTGAAGGGTCCATTGGGTTTCATTACTTCAAAGTGCTGCAATGCTTGCACATTATAGACAAAATTTTACCACTAAAAACAATTCACATGAGACATTAGCAGGCAGGAATACAAAGTAGCTAAATGCTGTTAGACTAAGGTATCTGTTTTGTAGCTTTAAATTCCTTGACGCTGAGGAGAATTTGGCATCCCTTTCAAAGAGGTGCTTTTAGTACATGACACTTTAATAGAGTACCTCAGTGTAATACTAAATTAACAAAGACAATGCTAAATTATTAATGTTCTTTCCCTCCTCCCTTTCTTTTCTGTCCTTCTGCCCAAAGTTATTCTGTATATCGACTTCTATGAAATAAACATCCAGTCTGTCTTGCAACGTGGTTTGACATCCATCAGTGAAATAGATTTTGAATGGAAAAAGTACAGATGTTAAGAATGCCAGGTCTTAGGCTGGAGCAGTGAATTGCATTAGGACTGCAGTTGTTTAAAAAGAACCCGTAATAAATCCCTGCTCTTGTGTGGGCGAGTGCTGTAGTCAAAGCTGTCTTCTGTGTTATGGTCTCCAGGATTACAAATGATCCTGAGGGGCAAAAAGTGAGGATAACATCGGCTCTTTTTTCTGGGTATCAGAAGTGGTGTGTAGCTGGTGATTTTGATAGTATCAGTGCAGTATATTGAAAATTTTTAATTCAAGCTAACCTCTAGAAGCTGTAATTGTTATTTATATTCTGGAAAAATATTATACAGTACTGGCAATTTTGAAAACATCTCAGTAGTATGTTTCAGATGCGTTGATGATGGTCACTTGCTAGTAGTGTTTCTCCATTATAATAAAATACTGTTATGTGCAAGAGATAAGCCATGTATTGGAATTCCCGAAGTCTTTGATGTCTGTGACCTCAGTAAGAGCTTTTAGTCTGTGCTGGAAGGTGAACAGTCTAACACTTGTAGGATGTAATGTGTAAAAATAAATAAAAGCACAAATTTTTTTTCCATATGAAACTTCCTTACTGTAGTAGTTTTCAAAGTGAGCTGCTTTTCAATGTTGCTTAAGCTATTTTTGCTACCATGTTATCAAATAGGGTGATGACTTTTTACCACACATTATCGAAATACTACATTCCAGTGACATAACTCATCAGCAAGAGCTGTTTTGGCAGGTTCGGTACAAAAAGAGCTTTTTTTAAGTAGTCAGAGCTGATGTCAAAAGCCATCTCACATTCACCTATGTAGAGAAAAAATTGTTTTTCCTTAAACATCTAAATTTTTTTCCTCTTTTAGGTGTTTTTTTTTTCTTTTATTTTTTTTAACTGAATTAATTGTGGATATTTTACTACTTGGGACTGGAAATTGTGTAGTGGCCATTAGGGCTTCTGGTACTCTTCCTCAAGATGTCTCAGCCTTCCACTCTTACTGGATTGCTTATTTAAGCATCACCTTTTTATTTTAAAGAATGTAGATCTCTAGATGCTGTTTTAGTTTCTGAAATGGAATTTTAAGTAAAAGGCCATAAAACTTTTTGGAGATTATAATATGAAACAATAAAAGGTGATTTTAACAGAAAAGAGGGAACATTTGATCATAGTACCTTAGATTCCCCAGGATCTAGGCATAACTGGCAGCGCCCGAAGACTTGGCAACAGCACTCTCATGTCTAAGTATTCTGGGTCTATAGAGTGTGGGTATGTGTTTAAGAAAAAAAAAATCAATTATTTTTTGAATTAAAATAAAAAATGAGGAGGGTATCATCTTTGAGTCTGTAACGTACTTGAAATACCTGAAGTTTATGCAGCTTATTTGTTCATTCGTTGCGGTGCACAGAAACATACCTTTGATAAGCAGATACTTTGAAACCATGAGGTCTGAATCCTTTGAATATTCCTTCCTTGGTCAGACAAGGTTTTTGATTTTAATAGAGCTACAGAAAGGACGCAGAACACAGCCCCTTGTTTTCATATATGACACAATCGTCTCATATCAGATTTGCTTAATATCCTGATGGTGCAAAGTATTAAATGTTCTTGACTTCTTCTAAAGTCAGGAATGGTAGCATCTGCCTCTAATTACCTGACAACATTTTCAGAATTCTTGTCAAATTCTGCCTTAAAGGAGCGACAGTTTACAGTCAGTCTTGGCTCAAGCGCCGTCTACTCAGTCTCCTTCGCCATCTCTTCCTCCCCACGCGGCGTCTGTGACGAGTCGTGTTCTCTCTCGCCCCTTGTCTCCGGAGACTTGATTTGCGCGCCCGGCAGCGACCGCCCGCCGTCTGCGGCGCGGCGGGGCGTCGTGTGAGCGGGTGGGCTGAGCGGGGCAGGGACCGAAGAGTGACTCCCCTTCTGAGACCTGCTAGGAAGCCAAAGGATGATTTAGGAACCCTGGCAGCAATTTAGGTGAGTTCATGTGCTGTGCCTCAGGCAAACACTGAGTAACGAAACGGCACGGTACCTAAGCGGCTTCAGAAGCTGCTGAGAGAGGCTGTTTATGGCAGATACATTGCATATTTGGGCATTAATTGTCTGCAGTAACAGCGCACCACAAAGTTCCTTATACTTCTAGAATTCTGGCATAAATATATATGGAAGAAAAGCCAAAACGTGTTCATTTCTTTCTATATGGAGCAGGAGGGGACATAGGTGAAGTGAAGCCCCCTGCCCCTAGCTTCCCAGCCCTGCCCTTTGCTATTACAGTGTATTTATCTCTGCTTCCAGGGTATGGCGAGTCTGACCAACCAGCTCCTGGAGTCAAGCAAGAACGTCTGCTTTTCAGACGTGTTCGGGGGACAGACGGGCTTGGGGGCTTCTTGACAAGATTATTGTGGCACAGTTACTATCAAAACAACAGTAATAGGAAGAAAATAAATGTTAAAAGAACACGGAGAGCTTGACTTATTGCAATTCATTGCTTGAGTCTCTTAAAAGCAAAAGCTAAAAGGCCTAGCAGCTGAGGGAACTGTGGTACAAGATTTATTCTGACTAACTCTGCATCTGTGAGAAGTAGTTCCTAAATTTGTAGCAGTCTGAGCTGTTCCAGAGTCAGGGTGAGCTGATTCAGCAATGGGCTTAATCCTGCATTTAAACTGAAGAGAGAATTTACTTCCAGTTATTGGTGAAATGATGAGAATCTGTACACTCTATGCTTTTTGAAGTATCTGATTAAAAAGGGGAAAAGGCAGATGGCTTGATTTTGTTACAGTAATAACATTCTGGTTTGTCTGTAAGACCAGCTCCGTGTTTGCCTTTCATCTGCATGCTCCGATCGATATCTGTAAGCCAAAGCAGTTACTTGAGTCTCTGCAGAAATCCCCTCTCACGCCTGATATTTCTGCTTCCAGTCTTGAAATTGAATTCCTCTCAGCACCTTTAATAACTGTCTCACGGTGGCCGCGTGTGGATATGGGTGGTCTTTTGCCTCTTCCTTTAGATACTCAGGACTTTTTTTTGCAGGCCAACTTCCACAGGATTTCCAGCTTGCAGTATTTGCATTTTAAAGTCCTATTTAAATCCTCATTAATTACTTCTCCATTTTTCAAATATAGCTACAACTTCCATTTTTGCTATCGGAAAGCAAGAGCTATATTACGTGCTGTATGTTTGCAATACTAATTTTTAGAAAGAAAGTACTGGCCAGAGATTTGGGGAATGTTTGGATGTTTATACAGGCTGATAGAGAAACCCGTAGATGTTTGCATGGAGCTGCAGGCCTGTTTAGTGCCATGCAGAAAGTGTGATTGTTCTGTACCCCTGCAACCCACCACATTTACAGCAATCATAGCAGCCGTTAAAAAATACCACAGAACTTCTGAAAAACTTTAAAGATTGAAGCAGAGAAAGTAAAGCAAGAAAGTGTAATGAAGATACTAGGACTTGTCCTGGGAAAATTGATGCTTATAAAGAGAATACAAAATGGTCTGTCTGCTCATGTGCGTGTCACGCTTTAGGTCTATTTATGCAATTGTTTGAATCTTCCAAATTTTGGTTGTGTATTGAGTGGTCAAATGAAGCTGGACCGATATCAGTTAGGAGAACCAAAATTTGGCTTTAGTCAAAGAAGATACAATTGGTATTTGCCGTAGCTGACAAGAAATGTATTGCAATTTTCCATTTTTATTTCAGTTTTCATCGAGGGATTGTATTAATTCATACAATCATATATAGACTGCGTACATATACATATTGCTGTCAGCTTGTATGCATAATAGAATTGCTGCTTGTATGCAGCAAAAAAGCCCAAAACATTAATCATATATTTGCTCACTCTGATTTTGAGAATAATTATGACCTTGTTAGTTGCTAAATTCAGGTTCATAATTCAGGAGCAAAACACTTATTTTTCCATATTAGAAAAAAAAAGAGACTTTCTCTCTTCTATTGTCATTCCAGAATAACTTTTTTATATCACACTTAGGTGAGTTTTCCCTGTAATACCTTGTAGCAAATGGGTTAATTTCTTTCCTGTGGAAAATTCCCAGTGATGGCCCCTTTGTGCATTGGTGATATAATTGTTTCAGGAGGTATGCAAGAATACTTTGACCTTGGATTTTCTAACTGAAATCAGTATCTTTAATCAGGAGTAATAGTTCTTTTGAGAAAAAGTTTGCGAAGGTGTAATTTTTCCTAGATGGGGCATCACTCTCATCACGTAAAATAACTTCTGCCGTATTACACATAGTCAGCTTTGGATGGAGTCACTAGTTTACCTTGAGATTTCTAATAATTCCACCATACTGTTGTATTTGTTAAAGCTAATATGTATTGCAAAATGCTATTGAGCACTGCAGTATCATATCTAAATTTAAACTTACCTAATGCAACCTGTTTTTTTTCTGCCTATTTTACATGTGTGACTTAAAAATAATATCTTCCCATTTGCCCCTGTTAACGTTGCATTTTCTTAATTCCACGTTAAACCAGCCTGTGGTTACTATAGTCATTGTGCTTTGTTTGTATGTTGGTGCTAAAAATAAATTTAAAAGGAGAATAACAGAACAGTGGCATTGACTGTATTAAGTTAAGTAATTTTAAAGCATAAATGCATAAGAAAACTACTTCTTCAAGCCCTTCCAGAAAATGAATGATTTAAATTTATTTCCCACAGTAAGAATCTGTGAGTACTATCTTTTCAGCAGCTCAATTCAAAACACCAGAAAGTGAATTGGAATGCTTCCACTTAGGAAAACTAAGAACAGTCTTATCACATGAGATACTTTCTGTGGAATGCAAATGTTTACCACACATCATTTGAATTTTTCTCGTCTGTGAAATATTTCATTGAAAATAAAAAAGAGTCATCCAAATCCTTCTTTTTGAAAATATGTAGAAGGGCAAAACAAGCAGTCTGGATTACGGCCATACACCACTGCTATTCAATAAGAGTCAGACTGCAAAGACTGCAGTAAACAAAAAGTTATCATACAACCAATTCTGATATCAGCAGTATCTAAACCATGGAAAGTTTTCAAGTTTTACTACTGCTAGTTATCTAGTGTATACATTCATATTGCCCTTCGTTGTGTGGATTTAGAACTGCTTAATTGATTCATCGTCTCCGTAAAGCAAGCAGCTAATGAAGATTTTCTTATCTCATGGAGCCAGTGCTTTTGAAAAGAAGGATCCCAGTTTGGTCTGTCCTGATGCTTTGAAGTTGTGAGCAGCAATGGTATGTTGCGTAGTGACAAACGGGATATTTTAGGTGACTATAGATTTTTTTCATTAGACTTGGAGGCATAAAAGAGGCGATGAAAATGAAGCAACAAGTTGGAGCTTAGTTTCAAAATTGGGGGAAGAAGACAAATCAAATGTATGGCTTGGTGAAAAAAAACAGTTTTTCTATATTTTTAATCAAATGGATTTCCTATCGGTACACTGCATAATCTAAGAATTAGTTCTCCCTTTCTACATCTACTTCCTGGAAAACCCTGATAAGAGACATATTTTTAGATCACTACTTTCTCGAATTAGCAGATTTTTTAGAGTTCTAAAATAACATTTATACAGTTCGGTCAGGTATAAGAAAATGTTTTACAGAAACAAACAATGAAGTTATCTAATTGAAAGTGCAATATTCTACAGTTTCATATTGTAGGAAGGATAATGATACCATTATTTTGTCAAAGGTATGATTAGAAAAATCCCTTTTTCATTCTATTTCCTTTTCGTTTATAAATATATTTACAAGGATAGTATATATATGCTCATAAATGCACAATTATGTAGCACAATTCTTGTACTTCTTAAGGTAATGCTTGGATCTGTTAAACTTTTATGAATGGTACACACACTGCACCAAGTAATACATATTTATGAACAGTACACACATTACCAAGTAATATGCAAAGTCTTCCGCAATTATCTGCAAGCCTTTAAATGTCAAGCGGTAGAAGGCCATGTAATGGCTAACCTCGAATACCACAAACACTGCTGTTAGAAAACGTTAAATCATTCGCTGTGTTGCAAAAACCTATCCACCAAACAAAATGCCACTTTTGTGGCCCCAGATATCAGGGCTGGCCGGGAAATGGAGAGACTTTGCAAATAAGATTGCTCTTCAGTGCCGTGCCCAACGTCCTTTTCTTAACACAAAAGAATTCCCATGCCGGGCCCTAGTGGACTTGAAAGTTTATTGAACATCATTTGAAGAAATGCTACAAACAACTAGGCTTGTGTAAATGTCCTCTTTATATGTGCTTAGGTACCTTAATTAGTTATGTAATTCTACTGAATAATTTGCATTAATATTTAGTATGTAACTTACCCAGGTGTTCGGGGGGGCTGTGTTCCTCCTATGCTGCTGTTCTTTGCTGATTTTCTTTTTTGCATACAGCTACAGCGGAGGTTTATCAATGTTTTAATAGTCTTCATAACTCTAAAGGACAACATCAACTGCCTGGTTTTTTTTAGTTTGAGAGCAAGAAATTCACGGTTAAGAGACCCCAGGCAATGCTGCGGCGCACATTCTTTGTCATGTTCTCCTGTTGTGCCGTAACTGTAGAAAACAATAAAAAAATTCTTGTCCTCCTTCCCCACGTTTTCTAGAGCAGGGAAAGAGAGTCTGGCTTCCAGACATGGGACTTGCTCTCACTTTTTATGTTTTAATGTTCTTCATTCCCTCTGTCCTGATCTGGAGTGTTATGAAGCACAGAATGAAGAAATCTCTTATTTTCAGCAGCTACTCTAGCAAGCATCGAAATGACTTTCTCCGGAGCTCCCGGAGTCAGAGGCTTACCTTGGGACTTCTGCTGGATGACTGGTGTCATCCCGGTGGGGAACTGTGGGCAGATGCAGAAAAGGGCAAGCGGGAAATGCTCAGAGCACCCATCTCTGGATGGCTCACAGAGACACCAAAGCCATGGAGGCACGGGGAAGCATTATCAAAATTGATTTAGCTTCAGTTTAAAAAAGTAAGGCATGCATTGAGAGGCTTAATTTACTTCATATTAATTTTCTTTTTAACTCAATATCCTTTCAAGGCCACAAACCGTATCGTGAGGATCAGAAGTGCTCTCCAGCTAGTTAGAATGATAGAGCATTCGGTGTTGCTGAGATAATAAATTGGAAATAAGTAATAATAAAAAACATGAGAACATCACAGTGCTTTTGAAAACAAGCAATATTTCCTCTTTATTACATATATAACTATCCCTCTTCCTTGATGTCATACCTTAAATATAGCTGAATCAATTGGCCAGGTGAAGTTTATCTAGGTTACGTAAAGAACCTACCGAACAATTTTGGAATTGTTAGAGCAGTTATACTGGGGAATGAGTGCAGAATGTGTGCTTGGGATGCAAAACACCAGGAAATGTCATGCCTATTTTTAGGAAGGGGAAAAAGAAATATGGAAATTAAATGTCAGTCAGCTTACCTCTCATTCCTGGAAAAATACTGTAATAAGCAACGAAAGAAACTAATTCTAATCTCCTAATCAAAAAAGAAAGGTCATTTAACAGCCAATATATGTCAGAAATGGATTGTGTTGAACCCTTCTGCAGTTTGGTAGCAGGCTCTGTAGATAGGAGTGGAGCAGCAGATGTCATGCATCTTAATTTTAGCAAGGCTTTTGATACTCCTTGTAAGTTGCAAGAAAGTCTGGTCTGCCAGAAGTTACTAGGAGAGGGATGGAAAACTGGAACATTGTACTTTGAGAAGAGTTATCAGTGGTTCCCTGCTAAAGAGAAATAATTTGTAAGATCTGCAAGATTCCCATCCTGATATGATGAGCCAACCATCAGTTTTGGAAGCTCTTCCTTCTGTTTTGAGTTTGCTGTGGTTAAAGGGTTAGTCTTTGGAAAAAGTAAAATTTTGAGCAAAACCATTAGCAATCTCAAGACAGTTCAAACTATTGACAAAAACTTTAAATAAGCTGTTTTGAAATGTCAGTCTTTTCTAGTATAAAAACCAGATACATCAAGTTGTAGTGGTCTCCATTCAGGTAAGGATGCAACATGCAGAACGTAATAAATCCATTGCCAATATTTACTGTACTAAAGCCTAAATGCATACTAAAGCCTAAATGCATACTAGAAAAGTCTAATAATTTTTCACCTATATCTTTATACGACACTGAAAACTGTATGTCTGGCCCCTGTTATACTACATTGCGTGCTAAAATCCATCTTCTTTATATGGTTGCTGGGTACACGGTTTATAGAAAAGTAGTTTAGTAGAAACTACTATGTTTTATGCTACGTTGACCCTTAGTGAATCATGCTTTCTGCTATTTCTTTTTGCAGAAATATATCTTTTTCTTGTTATTACTGAAGAATCTTTGCATATATCCACAGTTTTTTAGACTTCTTAGAGACCTGCTACAACCAGAGTAATTGGAGGTAGCTATTTATCGGTACTTCTTATAGATGATAATACAGAACATAGCTGCAATTGACCACTCGGAGGTTACATTTTGTTTTCTTGAGGTCAAGATGGTGGATTATTGTTTCAAAAAGTGCTGAAAAATGACATGCAGTGGCTGTAAACATACGCAGTTTCCAAAGCTTTGAGATTTAAATTTGCAGAAGACTCACAGAATGTTGTCCATCTATTTCAACTGCAGATCCTTAGGACAAAAATTATGTGTAATTTCTTCTTAATACATGAAAAATACCTGTATTTTAAGAACATTAAAGGCTCTGAGTAAGCATATAATCATTAAATATTCACAGTGTACAACACTTAATGTGCACAACATTGAATACGCCAAAGAATAATGCCATAATTATAGCTCCTGTAATAATTACGTTTTATTGTGGCTTCCTTACTCTTTTTATCCCACAGTTGGTATAAGCTTTTAAGCAGATGCCTTGGCTTTGCCCTTTGCAGCTTATAGGCAGATCACTGCTGTGTTGATTCTGCAGTCATTGTCAGCTATTCAGCAATCTCATTTTTCTTTTACTGTTTTGGCAGAGATGAAATGCAAAGTTTTTAACCTTCCACTTCCCTGCTACTTATTTGGCTGTTGGAAGCAAAGCTTAAAGCTTAAATAGGAGAGCAGGCATATCCTCAACAGTAAGACATTTTTCTTCTCCCTAGAGTTCTTGAAGCAACTATTTAAAGAATGAAACGCAGTCAGTATTAGGACACAAATAAAAAGACTAGAGTAAAATATAATTTGAGTGGTGTCTTTTTTAATTAACAATAGCTTAGATTCTGTAACTCAAACCTCCAGACAGAAACTTGTCTTGTTGATACAGAATATCTGACAGATTTCTTATTATAGATACAGAATACCTGCAGATATATTCTATAGATATAGATATCTTTCCATATACCTATTCTATAGATACAGAACATGTAGAGAGGTATATTCAATGTATATAGACCATATATCCTGGAATCAGAAGTTTACGTGGACCCGTATCCAGTCATGAAAAAAACATCATGTAAGCATGGATCTTTCTGCTCCGAGGTGATGGGAGCACTGGAATTTGTCGTGAGAAGATAGATTATTATCCACAGGACTCGATGCCGCGCTGTGCAAAGTACTACAGCTATGAAGAAATAAGTGGGATCTGGCACGGCGTGGACATCTTTACAAAGGTTCCTCCCGAAAGACTGACGCCTACGTGGCGTCATTCTCTTTGCCCACATCTGCCTCTGGTTTCTTCCTACAAAATCTTTTTGAACCTGCGGGACAAAATTAGCCCCGCTGAGCAGAGAGTCCAACCAGAGGTTCCCACGGCGGCTGTGGGAGTCGGGTGGGGGGTTCGAGGCGGCTGGAAAGCCGGCTGCCCGCGGGGCTCGCCTGAGCTGGGCCGGGTTCATCAGCTTGCCGCTATCTCCACACGAGCTGCAGGAGCTGCCGCTTGCTCGGCCACAGGGCGGAGGAGGCGGAGGAAGCCGGAGCTCCCAGGGGTGGGCTGGCTGCTGGAAAACCGGAGGGCGGCTTGGCCAGATTGGAAGGCAGCGGGAAGTCTTCCCAGGCGCCTTATGGCTGCAGGTAGCAAAGGAGGGTAGTGGGGTTGTAGGGTCAGTGTTAAAGAAGATAAGGTTCTGTCTGATTTTTTTTTTTTTTTTTTTGGTGGTGATGTTGGGAAGATTTAGGGGCATAAGGTGCAACTTGTGAGAGAAAAGGCCTTGTTAGTTCTGCTGCTCAAAATGGCGTGTTTGTTCTCCTAGTGTCAGGTGCTGCTACGCAACGCAGGCCGCATTTGCACTTCTGTGGTGTAGCGCAGCAGAGCAGCTCGTGTTTTAACGCTGACCGGTTGGCCTCTGCACTGTTTTACCTTGTCAGGTAATTTCAACTGAACAACAAACACGCATAATTTTGCATTTGTTGGTACTACAAGTAAATGTTTGCAGAAAATAATGGGAATGTGGAAACGTTCGGCATGTAGAATTAAAATTGTGTTTTATGTCCTTTTCTTCTTAAAGTACATTCCTGCTTGAAAGCAGTCCCAAGGATCTGTTTTAAATCTACATTAAATGGATGAAGCATGGTCTAAAGCAATAAAGCACTAAAATTCAGAGCTTTGGGGTTGGCTCATCCAGCTTCACGGGTCATGCTAACATTAGCCTTTCCATATTGCTGCGGGCGCCCGTGCGGGGGTTCGCTGGCGGCTCGTCTCAGGGTTGGGCCGTGTAACGTGGACCGAGCCGCGTGGGCTGCACGTCTGCAGGCACCACGGTGGCGGGGGCTGGAAGTGTGCGGAGCAGAAAATGACGATGGGGTGGAAGAGTAGAGTTTCAGGGGGCTTAGCAACATTAGTAAATCTCCAGCTGCTTTATGGGGGAAAGAGAATTGTGTTTCTTAGGCAAATGCTTTATATTAATGTTGTTCTTGCTATAGAGATTACCAACAAATATTATTTTGATATATCCTTGAGGCATCAGAGCAGCAATAGGAACGTAGAAAAAAAATTCTGTTCTTGGAGTGTCGATTTTGGTGGAGAGTTTTTCCCTGCTGTTTCCAGTGCTATTGGAGTATGGAGTTTCTTTAAACTGAGAGTCCCTCTGCTGCTTTAGGAGAGAAGCCAGTGAGGTGGTGTTAGTGGTGGTGGTGGTGCCTCTTCTGCTCTTGCGAGGTAACTCGCATTCTTCTCAAATGTTCCTTTTCAGTTGCTGCCACTCTGGAGTGAAGAGTAAAGAAAGAGGGAGGAAAAGGTACACATTATATTCATGACCTTTTGAGTGAAGTCATCTAAACTGAGAACACTGAAATTATCTGTAGAGCAATATCATTAGGTCTTAAAAATTGATTCTGTGATTATAACAATCCCTGCCTTCACATAGGCACTACTAGCTCATTTGAGGCACCGGGGAACAGAATTTAAAGTGTCTACTTCAAAAACAGAGTCTGTTGAATGAGCTGAAGGAGGAACTTCAGTGCTTCAGCTGACAGAGGGATCAATCAAGAAGCAGCTCTGACACGTCCCCCGAGATGTGTATCTGTGTGGTTTAGTGTGGATGTGTGCCCTCTCTTCGGCTCGTTCTCATACACAAGTACTCAATTAGAAAGGAGCCATGCCATGACTTTCTTCTCCCCAGTGGTCCCCCTAATTTTGCAGAGAGTGTATTGAGCTGAAGCGTAGACTTGTATGTATTGAGTAACTGTGAGCCTGCATTCCCGTGTAATTGTTTTAGCCTTAAGAAAAGTTAAAATCCCTGGGTACGTGTTCAGCTTCTGTTCCGGGTTAAATACTAAGCACTTGCACAATGTGCTTTTGCTACCTGAAAATGAGGCTGTTACGTGAACTTGCTTATGTCCCACTTATAAAGAATGTTTTCAACAAGTGAGAATGTGTCTTAGGAAGTACTACAAACCTGCAAGAAGCTGTCTTTCTGTTTCTTTATTATTAATAAGTTAACAAGACTTGTTGTGGATGGTAATTTTCCTGGCTGTTTTACGTGATTCAGGAAGGGCTGCAGTATAACCAAATGCCTGTTTTCACTTCTAGTTTTGGGGTAAAGAATACAGGGAAGAAAACAAACAAGAAGTCTACCTAACCGTCCTGTGTGACTGTCTTGTTCCATATCTCCTATTCGTTAGCTCTGTTTTCAAGATTTCATTCTGAAGTTTGTACGTTGCTATCGCTGGCCTCGCCGCTCTGGCTCTCATACGACCCTTTTTTGTCATTATTTTGTACCATACTTTTATCTTAGTAACTAAGAGGTTAATTTTCACATTTGCTTTAGCAAAGTAGCCTGCAGGGTTTATTTGAGTATTGTTTCTATTTTCCATCTTCCGAGTTCAGTAAGAGCAGGATTAAGGACTTGGAAGTTAAACGTAGGTGTCCTTTTAATTAAAGGGATTGGCTGTCGGGGTTGTATTTTTCTTTCTCATTAGCATTCTGTTCATTCTGTTTTCTTTCCCTATCTCCCTGTTCCCTACACACTCAGCTTGTAATAAAAGTTGGTTCTTGAATGTAAAGTGTGTTAATGCACCTGGGAAAAACATGTACAGGAAGGAATTGAATTTGTTTCTATCTAACCTAGGTAAGATATAATGGAATGTTTCACTGTTTATCTTTACAGTAATAATCAAAGCATCCTTTCAACACTCACAAGGATTATTTAAGAAGAAAATTAAGTAAATGTATTATTTGTTTGTTTTCAACAGAAAAACAATCTCCTATTTTAAGTTTATACCCCTGCAGCCAAGCGATAAGGGCATTTTAATGTTTTCCTGCATCTATCTTTCCATTTTAATGTGTTGCAGGATTAGGGGATAGCTGATGCTGCCGTTGCGTAAATGTGAGCGAGCAGAGATCCTCATTACAGGGCGAAGTGGATAAAAAGTGTCAGTAACTGAAGGTGATGGGACTGGTGTGTCTACTGCCCATTAAGTCAGTAATAGCACCTCTTCTCCAGATGAGGGGAATCGCAGGGAGCAGCGTTTTGCTGCGTTGCAGGAGCAAATCCCTAAAACCTCTGCAGCAGAAATGTCTGCAAGTAAGGAGATAAATATGTGAAGACAGATTGCAGCAAACACTTTGGGGGCATCAGAGGTTTTCTGTTCTGGTGTAACTATTATGTAGAATTACTTGCATCGGCAAGATGTTGAACATTCTGCTCACAACCCTGGGAATATAAGCTAGGCTGCAATACGCATGCGTCTCTTCCAGGATTTGTGAGTTCTTTTGCCATGTATCTCATAGCTGAGTGTTTCTTCAGCACTGAAAATAAAAATGCTCTGCAAAGCATATTGTCGCCATAAAATCAACGAAACCAAACTGCATCTACTGACACTTCAGGGTTTCATTTGCCTGCTCAATAGGCGTAGTGTTTATGGATCATCCAGCAAATGTAAACAAGGCAGTCTCTCAGATGCATACGCTCTACTGCTCTTCATTAGAGGGAGCGTGTGGTGCTTATAGCTTCGGCGTTGGAAGGAGGGAAGTTGAGGTTCTTTGCCTTCTATGTTACCTCCGGGACTGTTTCTAAAGCAGAAGTTGCTGTCATTCTACCGGAGCACTGGCAAGATTTACTACACAAGCTGTGGCCTTCTGACTTCCTTAAGCTTTACAACCAGGAGTCCTGGATATATGTCGCTGCTCTGCTGCAAGGAAATTTGTGTCGTTAGACTCAGAAGTCACATAAGCAGTAAGTCATACAAACACACCCATGCATTGATTTCAAGTACTTTAAAAATAAATGGAGTTCATAGGTTACCTATCTGCCTGATTTTGGCAACACCACCCAAGTTGAAAGCAAAAAACATTGATATGGTCTGTTGCTCCTTTAATCATGCATTATTTACATTTTAGTTGGCCACTGAAGTTTTCTTTATGAGTTTTGGAGTCAAGGGCTGCAAGCGGGTTTCGAATACAACATACAAATGGATCCCCAAAGGGAGCTATACTTCTGAATGTCTGAAGGCTATCTTCCAGGGCACTTTATTTTAAAAGATCCTAATGTTCACATTGAGGTTTCATAGATTTTAATATATGTAGTGTTACTTTGCCTGGGAAAGGGATGATCAAATAGTTAGGTTTAGCTATAATTGCGTTTATCTTCTCAATCTCTTACATAAACTCTCTCATAATTTTGCTTTCCACCTTTCAGAATTCTGTAGCTTTGCTACAGAACGGCTTTGTGTATGTTTGCCTCATTCTTGGAAAGACATATTTCTCCTTTTCTTTTTGAAAAATTTTCAGCTTGCATTAATTTTTTGACTATTAATGTATGTCTAACAGAACAGATAAAATGCTCTTGATAAAGCAATATTTTCCAGTTGTTTACTGTACTCTTTCACACAATATTGACAGGAAACGATGTTTGGGTAGAAACCATAACATAACTGCATAACATCACAGCAGCATTTTTTCTTTTTATTCCAAAGTCTCCAGTGTTTGGCTTCATATGTATGTTCAACATATGGTTGAATGTGTCCAGCCTGGCTTTGCTTTTATGTCGCTGCATGGCCTATTTATGATAGAAAGAGGGAGTCACTGCTTCTTTTTTAATTTCTGCTGAAGTTCTGCTTATTTGTTTCTTTAACCCATGTTTTCTCTATGTTTTATTGTCACTAACTTGAAGTGCTTTGAAATGTTTGCATTAATGGCATTAAAAAAAAGTTTGTGATTGACTCAAGATTTCTTCTGCTGTATTAGTTTCAATAATAACCAGGATTTTACGGTGCCCGTGGTAGATGTGTTTGTTACTAAATGCATCTGTATTCAGTATGAGGGGATTCTGCTGAAAGAAGTAGTGCAATACCATGAGTTACCAGTGGACTGGTGTTTGGAAAGCAGTGCTCACCGGTCCAGTGTGTGTAGTTCAGGAGATGTTAAAGCACTTGAAAATTGGGAAGCAAGAAGTTGCTTTGCCTAAAATTGTAACGAAATGCCTGCCAAACTGAAATGTGGGATGGGAAGTAAAGAGTATTAAGATTTAGCAATTACATAATCCTCTACATCTTTTGAGTGCTAGAGGTATTAACTATTTAAGCCTCTAGATAATTTTTTTTCAGCATTAAAACAAATACATACCTGTATTATCCCTTCTTCTCTCTTGGCAAAACATAGAGACCAAAAGGCTAAATAACTCACACAAGGCTACGTATCACTGGCAAAACCTGGATGTACTTGGCTCCTGGACCTGTGCTTAATTTGTGCTGTGTAACAAGAGTATATGTCTTAATGGTGTGTGAGTAGAAACAACTACACAAAATCCCTATTTTGACATAGGCAGCAAAACTAAGACACCGTATAACACTGTACAATGAATCTGCAGCAGTAACACAACTGCTGGTCCCAGCAAACTGCAGTACTGTACACAGACAGCATTAGCTGTTGTATTGATCCAGGCCACTAAATCTTTAATTATCTTTCATAGTAAAATTTGTTTAAATAAATTGCTCTATTGCTACCCAGTACGGCCGCTTTTTGTACAGATGGCAGCCGCTGAGGTTGATACTTGGGTCATTTGCCACTTTTCACCATATCCATGCTCTTTGTTTAAAGATTTGGTATTATTAAAAGGAGAAGTAATGCATCTAAAAACTAATGGACTACTAGACTATTAGTTCTGGAGTGTAACATTCCCTACTACTCCTCGAAACAAGCGTGTAATAAGTTATGTCTAAGCAAATTTTCCTCTCCCTTGAAACTCTCCCGTTTATTTCAACATACTTGAATTTTGGGTCACCTAAAGGAGTTGAGCGGCTAGTTCAGTACTGTTCTTCTCACTTGTAGGGCTAGTGTGGTAAGTTTGGATGTAGTGTTTTTAAGATGGATGTATATATATTTCTGGCACTAGAAGAAAAACAAAGCCTTTGGCTCGTGTGATAATAGACGGTCCTTGCAGGTGCTGTCCTCTTGAGGTCTTCCACATGTGTGGGGCTGTTTCATCTGCATTGATACGCAGCTGCCATGAGGTTTCGTGATTATAGCCAGAGGATTTCTGTCAATGCTCTGTGTACAAGGTGTATCTGCTTTAGCTACACTCATGTGCATGTATTTAGCTGCTGGAGAAGGACTTGTTTCAACTGAGAAAATGGACCAAATGTGTTAGAAAGAGATTTGCATTGACCTGTCCTAGACTTGAAATTTTATTTCCAAGCTGTGTGGATACTTCAGTTGCTGTGATACAGATTTTATTGAGTCCCTGAGACTGTTGCTTGTACAGCAACAACTGTGCCAAATTTTATTGTCAGCTACACCTATGTGAAAATGGAGATGGTTTTGAATGAGGTGTGTGTGGAATCAGGAATAAAATGGTAGAGATGGTGCCGAGGAAGATACAGGAACATGAATAAACAGAGACTGAGAGCATCCAAGTAGGCACAGTCGTGGCATGTCTAAATATATCTGTTAAATATGCTGTTAAGAGGTTGAAGTTTTCTTTGTCACTGTTGTATAATCTATTATCTCTTCAGTGCATTGCCCTGTGACAGGGCCGTGCCGCTGCTCATTTGTTTGATAGTTAGTGCAGTTCACAGTCATGCCTTGCATTCTTTTTTATTCTGGAGTATATATCTTAGTGAAATAATGGGATGAAGATACAATATTCAACAGGAAGCTCTTTAATACTTGACTACAAACCACTATACCACATACCATTATGCTGACATGTTTTATCAGAAGTGAAGATATAATTTGATAACAGAAGTTTTCCTTTCACAGTGAAGGAAAGGAGAAAAAATAATCAGTGTTTAAAAAAACTACAGCACCTTTAATAATCAGTTCAGGAGAAATATCATAAAGTGGAGGAATACTCATGTCTGTATCTGAAAATTGTAATCATTTGGGATTTTATAGTTCAAATAGTCTTTGTGCTTGCTGTCAGTGAAGTCAGCCAGCTGTGTAGATCAACAACCTATGATACATTTTAACTGCAATGTTTTGTTTAAATAACCCAGTTATATTAAAAAAATTCCACTATTCTTCTTTCCAGTGGTTGCTAGCTATGTCCATAGCAACAGATAGTGATGTCGCAAGTGGAGTTCAATGTGTTGATTATATGATGAACTGGAGAGAGAAGAAAATAGATGGTCTGTTTACAAATGTCTTGAATGCAGTAAGAGTTTTATAAGAGGAGGAGACTGGAGAAAATGGACTTTATTTTATTCCAAGCCTTTGGTTTCTGTTGTTGACCGAGTTGTATATTTTGTCTTAAAGTCTGAATTTTAATTCTAGTTTGAGGACTGCTGTTGCTGGAGTAGCACATCCAGGCACACATCAGTGTGGCTCAGTAAGGTAACACCCAAGAGCTGTGATTTAAGCACGTATAGGTACTTCTATCAGCTGTACCAAGTCTTGTTGCTTAAAATGTAATAATAATTTAAAAACATAATGAAAAGAAAGGAGTAGAGTTATGTGGTAATAATTAAGTTGCATTAAATAAAAATTGAAGCTGCTGAAAACCTGGGGGAAGAAAAAGACCATTTTAACATAAGTAGCACACTTACGAATATTATTCCTTAGTTTGTTACTGTAATTGCTTGCTTCTGGATTGGTAGCATTGTCTCTCACTGCAAACATCTCTTTCCTGCTCAGTTATGTAGTGATTATCTTGGGGGTTGTTTTGTGGGATTTCTTTAAACTATAGGCCAGTAATTGCTTGATTTGAGCATGATTTTAAATATATACTTGGGACAATTCATCTGAGCATCCTCTCTGGGAGCCTCTATCTCCAAAGACTGAAAATAAGCTTTTGTGAGGGCGAACTGCTAAGATTTTTATAACAAGACTCAATATTTGATGATTCTGCTTAAATCTGAGATACGTTTTTGTAACAGTCCTGTACATATATGAAGACACTTGTGACAACTTTTTGGGTTTTTTTGAGTATTCTCCTGCATGTCACCTTTTCTAGATTAATCTTTGGGGTTGGGTGGTTGGGGGAGGGAGGGAGCCGGTGGTTCTGGTGTGATTTTTTTTTTTTTTTTCTTATTCTTCTTGACTAGCCCAGATGCTTAAATCTGATAGCCAAAACGGAGGGGAAGTCACACTGTGTGAGAAACAGGGTTATTTCTTAAATTTTCTAATGATACTGCTGTTTGCACACCCTCTTGTGAGGTTTGCTTGTTTTGCAGTCAGTTATTCCTTCTCAAATAGTGTTTTGAACTTGTTCGTTGAACTGCGAACCTCAGTCTTGTGGAGAGGCTTGAACAGGTCTTCTGTATTTGGAATTCTAATTCTGTCTTCCAGAGTCTTTGGGACTTTATCTGCAGATTTAGTAAGTGAAATCTGTATTCAGTCAACAAACAACAATGGAAACATTAAATAATGCCAGGCCAAAGACAGACCCTGTGGGTCTCTACCTGATTTAGCTTTCCAGGCAGGTAGTGGATCACTGACGATTTGTCAGGTACAGTTTTCCATCCACTTCTGTTCCAGCCTTACGCTCACTTTGCACAGAACAGATTTTGTGTAATGTTTTCATGAACAAATGTGGGGAATAATGTTTGTAGCCTTACTAAACCAAGCCCTTGCATGCTCCAAAACTAGAGACTTAGGAAGCCAAGCTTAAAACATGGGAATTCTGCCCTTTCTCTCATTTCCTCCTGGAGATATATCTGCTAAACCTGTCAATAGCTAGTCTTCCTTCATTTCATGATCGTATTCAACCTCTGGCTGGCAATTAGGACTTTCTTGGTTATTCTTGTGTAACCTTGGCACCCTTTCAGCACTAGAAATCCCAGTCACTTCCCACAAGCACGTGTACCATGGCACAGCTAGAGAAGCGATAGTATAAACTAGCACTGACTGTAAAATCAATGCATTAATTCGTATAGTTATACTTGGTATTCAGCGGCTGCGTAAGTATAAAATTTTTATTAATAGGTGGTTGTTTTGCAGTAACAATATACCTGCAACCTGAATAATATTTCGTGAAACTGGCACCCAGTCACAGCTCTTAGTGTTTTGTTGCTATGGTCATGTTGCTCTGTAGCACATACGCTAATATTTTGTGCTGTGATTGAGTCCTGAAAAACATGGACTGTTTGCGGAAGACATGTATTTAAATAATGTTGATTAATAATTCCCCATCAGAATTGGAAGACACATGGGTGGTGAAATGCTCCCTCTGTTAAGCCATGCATGCGCTACTCCGAGTCAGGATTTCACTTGAACAGCTGGGGGTTTGACTGCAATGTATCTGTGTGTTTTTCCAAAAGGGGAAATCCATGGGGGAAGTCTTTCAGTAATTATGTTGTTATTACTCCATAATCTCCCTTTTCTATTAACAACACTGTTACTGTGTGGTGTCTGGCTCATGGAGAAAGATCGGTGCTTGCTGTGTAATGTGGACAAAAGTTTTTAGAAAGGGAAGAGAGGTTTTCTAGTAAAAAATATCTTGTAAAGGGGGATCTATATTCATGTTAGCTGGAGATAACATTGGAAAAGAAGCTTTATGGAGGCCTTTGTACTAAAATATTGCCTGCTGGTTCATGAGCAGATGGCAGCCTGCTAAGAAAAAGCCTAATCAGGTTACCCTGATTTTCATTTTATGGTGTTTTTATAACCTAGTATTATCTATTTATTGTGTAATCTGGTAGACTAATAACCTAACAAATATATCTAACTTTTGGGAATTATCTACTTGTAGAGTAGATTTTGGTACTTTCACATAAAAAACATTATAATGGAAATCCACCTCTTTAAGATACTGAAGAGTTCATCTGTAGCATTTTAATAAATGATGCAATTTGCAGTGCAGGAAAAATTCATTTAACTCCAAAACCTTTGTCTTAAATGCCTTAATAATGGTATCCCCTTTGGAAAATTCCCTTTACTTCTAAAGGCCTGATTCACATTCCACCGATGTTAACACAATAATTTCCATAAGCTTTAGATCAAATTTAGATATTATTTACCCCAGATTTTTTACAGTATTTAGACAATTTGGAAGGCTGCAGTTAAAAATCCCAGAGTGTATCTAAGTGCTAAATTCTGGCTGCAATAAACAGAAGCGACGAAAACCTCATGAGGTGCCCGTTTACATGTTCGGATACTGAGAAGCCCTGGGTAAAATGACTGGTCTCCATCCTTACCGCCTTTTCCCATCCTGCCAGACCACAGTTTTTGTTCAGGCAGCGTGTCAGGAACACAGCTTGTAGTTTCAAAGACCCAACTTGCCTTTGCTTTCGGATCAATCTGTTCTAGTCTCTGGCTGCTTTTGTGGTGAAGGTATCACTGACGTGCCTGTAGGACACCGTAATACTGAACGTGCCGTTGTAACTGCTTACTGCTCCCACGGGTATGTTGCTGTTTGTATATTGGCTGCTGTTCCCTACAGGCTTCCACTGAGCTCCAGAGAAATTTAAAAAAATTCTTCCATTAAAATGTGTGATTTAAAATGCTCCTTTCCCTATGCTTAAGGAATCCCAAAGGATCAGTCTGCTGAGTTTACTTGCTGGTCGCTCCTGTCTTGAAAATGTTAGATTGAGTGAAGTTTGATATTGCTTTAAAAAAACCCCAGTATTTATATTTTTCATGAATTCTGTGCTGGGTATGAATTACTGACAGGTCCATTCCATCTGCTGCAGTCGTCTTCCTCAAATATGCTGGTAAACTGAGCAGCCGGGAATCAGATTTTCCTTGGAACACTAGTGTGGTGCTGTCAAAATTTAAAAGTTATATCAGACAATGAAAACAAACAACAAACCCAGGAAAACATGTTAAGCCAATTTTAGGGTGCTCTGTGCAGCTGTTGTGAAAAAAGTGACTGCAACCCTGGTAAGGGCTGGGGCATGAATCTTCAGATGGTTTAGAAACATTGGAATTAATGAGTCCTTAAAATGTGCATCAGGAAAATCAATTAGTCACAAGGCTCATGCTTGATCTCAATAAAACTCGCAGAGTCTGCAGCGCGTGAGGCGTGTGGCTTGTTCTATACCTATCTGTTAGTTAATGACATTGAAACGTTCCGTTTTTTCAGAGAATTATTAAGATATCAATAACTCATTTGGGGGTTTCTATTTTAACATTAATTTGACTATGTAATTGATGACCCCAAAGAGTTGTCTTCAGTAGTTTCTTTGTCTTCTAATTCTTTTTTTTCTATACAAATTAACATTAAACTTTTTACACTGTTTTGAACATGGAATTTATAACAGCCTTTCTGCACTGGTCTTTTTAGATTCAAATATACTTATATTCATTTTATCTTTAATATTTACTTACATCTCACTCACAAATGTTACATTTTGCTCACATTCCAATAAATATTTGTGTATTATAATTTAAAAAAAAATCTTCAATTTGAACAATTTTCTTAATAAATGTATCTTAATTCCCTTTGCTCTTGATTAGTATATGATGAGTATAATGGTTTAAGTGTCAGAATTTCCAGCTGGTTTAATACAGTTAGTAGCAATGTGCATCTCACCAATATTCAAGGATCACCTTTAAAAATTTGGGTACAGTTGCAGCTGACATCAGAGCAGTCTGAAATGCATTTCAGTATTTTCAATGTTTTAATGCTGCTTTCTTTAAAGTAGAAATGAATGGAAATGTCATTGTCTTTTAATATTCAATTATTAGCACTTCGTTGGAATTTTATCTTTATTTGCTTTATCAAATGTAATATTAATTGCATTTTATATCGCCACTCTGTAAATCTATCACAGTTTCCTTCATTAATTTTCT
>JAVJGG010000061.1:15360387-15372582 GCA_035590195.1 Aviceda cuculoides
GTTCATTGAATAAAGTAAAAAAATCATACTGAGATATTTTTTTTTTAGTAGTTTCTGTAATAAAAACTGTCAATAAAGGTAATGTAAACGGGATCTTTAGCTGATGTGCAATGACTGATTTCAGAGCTGAAAATACAGCTTTATATTTTTCAGGAGGTTTTTATTTATTGGTGTCTACTGATAGCTTTACAGAAGTTCAGTGTTCTTTATATCCATATTAGAAAACTGAAGTGATATCAATAAAATGCACGCAGCGTTTGAAAACTGCTATGGTCTCACTGTAATTTTCTATGCCCCCTCCTATGTATAAAAACTAGTATGCTGCAGTAGGAACATGTGATTTTCCCTATTGCTTTTAAATGCTTTTTCAAAAGCAAAATAGTTGTGAATTATTAATATTAACCACACCATGCCAAAACAGGAGGAAGAAATGCAGGAGTGTTCGTTGATTGATTAGTATACAAATACTTTGACTTAGCACTGAGTCTTTTTGAGGCCTATTGATGTATGAACTTGTTTTCATCCAGTATAATAATTTTATATGTTGTTTCAACCTCATGCTCAAGGATATGACTAATAGCCCAGCCGAACTCAGTGGGGCTTCTCATCAAGTAATATAAGTGAAGGTAGGAGTTTCTTGCTCCAAGTTTTGCATTCAGATTTCCAAGTTTGTGCCTGTCCCAGTCTGCATTAGTGTCAGCTCTTTGCTCCACAGGCTTTCTCTGGAACTTTACGTGTTCTTTTATTCTTATCTGGTTTTTGAGCTTCCTGTGTCCTGTTCAGTTAAGCCCTTAAATTTTTACATGTCCTGTTCAGTCAAGCCCTTAAATTTTTACACCTTGTCTCTAGATTAAACCTTTATCTCTTATAGTCAAGAAAAGACCACCAAAGAATGTAAAATTCGAACTAACCAACCCTACTGCAGTGCAAATGGGTAACGGTGCCTACAGGGGAGTTTGTAGAGACATTTGTTATGTAGCAGCCCAAAGCAAGACTAGACTTGTGTTATACCATGACATTTATTGACTTCTTCAGGCCTACACCAGTGTTAACTACAGGGTTGTGCTTTCCTGCCTGCTTTAGATAAAATGAAAACTCTTCCTTCCCTCTCTACACACAAATCATCTGTGTGTATCAGTTAGGCTCTATCTTGCCAATGTTCTTGTCTGTGATGCCGAGATAAGTCGTGATGCCATAAATACAGAAAGTCTACCTTCTGAGGTTCTGCCGCCTTTGATTTTTACTTCCTTTTTCTTCACTAAACTATATGTTGTTATTCCCCGAGTGTCAGTCTTTAAGAAGCTAGCTTTCACTTGTTGAGAAGGTTTTCAATAAAACTGACTTTGCAGCATACTGCCAGGACTGTCGTCAACCCATACGATGCAGTTTGCAGGCTATCGGTCTCTGTTGTCATTTGCCGTTTCTTGTGTAACTTCTTCTTGCCATTCAAACTGTTCTAGCTTCACACGTTGTAGCTTTCTGCATGTCACCATAAGCATCTTACATGATCTAAACGGAAAAGGCCTAGAGGCATCGAAGATCTTAAGTATTACTTGTGAATGTGTTTGAAATCATGCTGGTTTTGATTCCCCAACATCTTGATTGAGACGACCAATATCAGCCTGTCAAGTCTGAGGTGTTGTACGGTTTTTGCCTACTGGATAACATTCTTCTGGTTTCAGCGCAATTTTTCTCTTTCCTAACCAGAGCCATCACACTGGAGAATCAGCTGGTGATCCTTGCAACATCAGTGACCGATGCAGGAGGCTACTATGTCCAGGCGGTCAATGAAAAGAATGGGGAGAACAAGACAAGTCCGTTTATTCATCTCAGCATAGCAAGTGAGTATTCAAGTTCTGGATAATACGCTGTCGTACTGAGACTGCAGACAGTATTCATAAAAGTCTGCTCTAAGAAAGAGAGCCTTGCTAACAAAGGACTGGGTCTTTAGTGGAGGTCAGCTTTTCCTGCTTGGTTTGGAGCACATTGAACACCTTGTGCAATAAGAGGGACCTAACAGACTATACGCCCTCGACAAATGACCCTCAAAGCCTTTTGTCTGGTGGCTTATTTTGTGCAAAGCAGGTACATGATATCCCTCGCCGTTTGTTGCGAAGCTGTGATCATAATTTCTTTTTAATGCAGGGGTTTATAATGTATTGTTTTCCATCGTGCGTAAGTAAACAAGTCACTCTTCTGAGTGCAATTTTATTAATGAGTCTATTCCCAGTCTATGGCATTATTTTTACCTGGAGTTATCACAGAGTCCCAGGGAACATGCATTTCATTGTTATTACTTGTTATTTTACATTGCGCAAATTGTATTAACACCTGCCGTTACAGAGGTATTCCATGAGGAGATTTTACAGCAAAGGGGAGGGAAAAGCAGCAGAGCCATGGGGTCAGGAAGGTGACTGCACACTAAGTATACTAACGTGCACATTCAGCAAAAAATATGCAAGTGTAGACTATTGTAAAACATTTAGTAAATGTGTTTGTATGAAAAATGAATATTGTAAATGTAGAATGGTTTGACTCCTTTTCTGAGGGTATGCGGTAAAGGTGTCTTTAATGTAGGAGTGATACAGGGAGTATGTTAGTCTGTGGTATGAATGGGGAGGTTTCTGGTTTTGACTCTGTGTAGAGACGAGGAAGAGATGACTGGGTAAATTTTTGATGACATGAGCAGCTTTTCGGACAGGCTACTCTTACGGTTTGGGCTTCTAGAAGATGCAAGACTTCCAGCTCTTGATCAGTTGGCATGATGCGGTGCCCAGGGTCTCTTGATCTTGGATACCATTAGATTTGAGACAATCCCTAGGGCTTCTTTCCTTACAACAGCAGAACTTGGGAGTCTGTGTTTCTGGGCAGGGAAACTGGCAAATCGCTTCTGGAAATATGCTTAGGTTTGTTTGTCAGAAGTTCAACAAAAACATTACGTTCCTGTGCAACATTTAATTTTGAAGAAAATATGATTTTTCTGCTAAAATTCCTAGTCAGATATCAGGGAAAGCTGTTCCTACACAAAGAATGGAAGCCCTGTTAGTGGGCTCTTAGGAGTCGGTGAAGGCAGAAGCTGTACGGTGTAACTGACAGCAGAAGAGACAAACCTGTGTTTTCTTCCCAGATATGTTTATAAACTAAATGAACTTCTCAGGGGTTTATGTGTATCTTTCTGAAGTGGAAATAATATTCCAAATCCACCTGTGAATTCTGGCTGTACTGTGGTATGTAGATTGTAAACATTTATTATTTCTGACAGTATAAAGAGGTTTGCGAACCCTTTAGTAATTTCATTTTTAAAGGAAATTTGTATTCTTTGTATTGTGTGACCAATAATGTACTTCCCACTTTAACTTCGTATCTTAATTAATGCTAGAAATAATCTGTGATCATGCATGCATAACAAGTGCTATGCAAAGCGGAAGGTAATACGGGCATATGGAAAAGAAAACACTTCAGAATGCATATAGACTTGATACCGTGAATGCAAAGTCTATCTGGAAAGTGAAAAATAGGAAAGATATAATGGATAAAAGAAAATGAAGAATGAGGCAAGACGGAAAGCCGAAAATGGATTTGCTCGTTAAAATGGATATTAGCCAATGAGGTTTTTAAATTGTCATCTTAATATGTAGGATTATTAATGCTGTGTGTGTTGAAGAAAGGCCCTGGCTGAAAGGCATTTCAGTGTCTGTAAAGAAAATGACATTAATATGGTCATTCTGAACTTTGATCTGAGGAAGAAACATATGTGGTACATTAGACAGAAGTGAATAAACATTTTTGGTCTGGTAACAGAAAATAATTGGGCAAAAATATAGTCCTGAGGCAATATGCAGAGAATAGTTGCAGAAAAATAATGTATTTTGGAAGAGTAATAAAGAATTCCAGCAAGTGGTTGGAAACAGATTGTTCAAGGTACATCCAGGTATGGAAGATATCGCATTGAATTGTCACTGAATCTTATCAGATGTTAAGAGTGATGACACTTGTCATTTTCCATTAGGACGTGTATAAAATCTAAAACCAGCTTAATCAAAACCAAATAAACCATAATTAATATGTAATCTACTCACACAGAGATTAGATATTCCGCATTACTTGTTGAGTACAACCTTGCTACATGACTCAGCATGCAGCCAGCGTATTGCCACTTTTATTGAGGGCAAAAGGAAAAAAAACCATAGATAATTCCCAGGGCAGTCATCCGCCGAGAACCACGTTAGATATGCATAGCTTGTTAGTCCTTGAAGGATATCAGTGTCAGACTTGCTCCAGCCTATAGGAGAAGGACAATTTGCAGAATGAGTCTAACAGCTGAGAAAGCCGTAAGCTGTCCTGTTCTCCTCCGAAACAGAAGAGTGATGGTAGGAGAAGGGTATAGCCCTGGGGTAAACAGAAGATGAGTTATGGGGCCTTATATTGTAGATTAAAGTTAATGCCTTGAATTGGCTGGAAGTAAATGGAGTTTGAGAGACATCTGGAAAATATACTAAACCGTCCTTCAATTAATAACTATATTTGATACATGTTGAATAAGAAGATTTGAGGATGTCGAAGATGTTTTAAAAATACAGTCTAAAAGCTCCAGTCACGATGAATTCTCTAGCAGGGCTCTGAGTACTTGAAGGTAAAGGCTCTTTGTTTCTTGTCAGTCTAACCTATAGCTCATTGAGTCCCAAAGAGCATGAAGTCATACATCCAGCCGTCGCCCCCTGATTACAAACATAATGCATGGAAGTTGGAAAATAGCTTCAAAAGAAAGCCTTCTAGCTTGTCGATGTTGCTTCTGCTGTGAATTTGAGTTTCTGAGTTTGCTTTTCTCTACACTCTGAGGTTGGTCAGACATTGAAAATGTAGGAATGGGAATGCCTGGGTTTAATTAAAATTAAGAGATCTTTGGGACACGTTGGTGTTTTCAGATACATATCCAGTACATGTTACTGTGACAGTTCATTCCTTAAATATGCTTTGCGCTCAAGATGTATTAGCCAACAGATATGGTCGCTCTTTCAGAAGATCCAAATATTGAGCAGTATTTTTCCTAACAGCTGAGTTCCTAGCTCAGTTAAACAGTGGTGTTCTGCATGCCTGCCCTCTAAAACCATGTGTTTTGATTTGAAAGTTCAGGTCACAGCATGAGGTCCAGTCCAACTATGCTTGAAAACAATGGTCAGTTCTTTCAAGTAGACATGTTTCCACTGATTTCAAGAAGATTAGATCATCTCTGAGGTGGCAGGCTCTGGTGAAACAAAAATTATTTCCAACAGGCAGCATATGGGGAATAACATCATATCTGAAATTAGTATGAGATGTCATAAATTAGTCCTAAATTTAACATGTCTTAAAGCCAGTTGAACTGTATACCAAGCTAATGAAAATCTTGCCCCCCCTCCTTTTTTTTCTAACCATATGTCCCAGCTTTCATGTAAAGAACACAAAATTTTGGCTAGGAAAATTGGGAAGTCTGAAAGTCAAGAGTTTGGCAACAGAAATGGTAACAAAACTGTTTGCTTTTTGACTCAAATACATCCACTCCCTGTTGAAAATTCACTTTTACTGTTTTGGAGGATTTCAGTATTAACTGCATTGCTGGAACTTCCCAACTTAACCAGAGAGGCGTGAGAGTTAATGTGTCACTGGGCTGTCACAAGCTTCTTAGATGTAAATACTACTTTTCAGTAAAAACAATTGGGAAATCCTTAGTGTTCTTTCCTGTTTCCATCTAATCAACAACAAATTTGATAATAATATCTTAAACAGATCCTTAACTCTTTAGGCTTTATTCTTTTGCGCCCGTTCTCCCACAGACAGACCTATGCAGGTGGTCAGATCTCTTCAGAGATCTCGTCGGGGGGGAAGTGCCATGTTTTTCATTTTACCGGTGTTGGCAGGACACTTAAAGATCAAAGTGCTCATCAAGGTAAGGCCATCATAAAACTCTTATTTCCTTTTTTCCTTTGAGGCCATACTCTGTATCAGCTAAATTTCTCTGAAACTCTGCACCAAACCTCTTATGGTTGTAGTATGGAACTTAAAAAAAAAAAAAAAAAAAAAAAAGACTGATATCTGGTACTTTGCTGTAGGCTGTGCCATTTCTACATGAAGGTGTTTTTTGGAGGAAAGAGGGAGCAGGGGCTTGAATAGCTTCTTAATGAAACTGTAAGGATTTCTGGTGTATAAGTCCAGGGTTTGAGAAGAGGGGTTTTTTAGAGGGGGTAAAAAAAAAAGCTCCCTATGAATCTTTTTTTTATCATGGTAAGGAGCTGGTGGAGGCATTCACCGCGATGTACCCAATGTGTGTCCTTGGCACTTCATTGCATAACGATGTGGCAAGAAGTTCGAAAAGCCCTGCTGAGATTTTTCTATTACTGATTTCAAGGCAGTCCCGTAGAGGTAAGCTGCGTTGGCCCAGTCTTAGAAACTTTTGACACTATGCGCTGCTATTTCAGAACTTAGTCGAAGTATTTCATGAAAAATTTGAGGAAGTGTCTCCAGTAAATGATTTAAACGCCAAGTTTGCAAGAGGTGGGTATGTGTAAGCTGTTCTGACAGCTTAGATACTCCTGCTTCAATTGGTTTTGCAGCGCTAATCATCTGGAACTGCGATTCCGGGCCTCGCTTCTGGACCTTCTTGTTAAGCTGTGAAATATTGAGATGCATGTCGCTTCAATAGATTTATTAGTAAATTAGATAGTCTTGAGACCTAGTCATGACACTAGGAGATACAGAGTGTTCTGCAGACTGACGTCTTTTTCTGAGGCAGGCTTCGTAAAAACAGAAAACAAGATTGATGAAAATTTTAAAAACCTTGCCAGCCAGCATTTCTGAAGAGTCAAAGATAATAAAGCCGATTATCATTTAATAAAGATAAATTTTTCCCTTGAGCACTGGCAATGCTTAAAAAAAAAAGTATTAAAAAAAAAAAAAAAGTTGGGGGCTGAAAATTAAACTCCTGGCTTGGTTGCATTGCAATTAATTTAAAATACGAGGGTGTCATGTTGTTCTGCCCAGCTTCCAGTTGCAACAAGAAGAATTTTATTCCGTTACGGCAGGCATTAACATGAGGCTAAATAGACCCTGTTTGTCTCTGGTTGGCAGCTATTTTGTTCTTCATTTTAATGTATCGAAACATAAATTTTACAGAAGGGAAGAGTTGTATTTCAGAGTTGCAGGGTACAGATTTTGCACTGAAAGTTTTTGTTTGTTTTTCTATTATAAAGAAAGGTTCTTGTGATAGCACAAGGTGTTTAGGTCACTTTCAGTGTCTGTAAAAATGAAATATTCTTTACATTGTTAGGAAAGAAATTGGGGGGGCAAAAATGGTATACTGCCTGTCGGTGTATTTGGTAGAATATTACTTTAGACATCCTTCTGTCAGGTTCGTTAAGAAGACAAGTTTTCAGAAGATTCTGAGCAGACATTTTCCTCTTTGGAGCAGAACATTTCACCAACATAATTTTTCATATTAACCATCAAGGTTTGTTGAAGTCAGCAGATGTTGAGGATCCTTCATGGATACGTTTCAAGCACACTGCTGCATGAATTTTTCATAGGTAGTTCCAGCTTTCAGGTATAGGCAGTGGGAGGGGAAAAAAAAAAAAAAAAAAAAAAGGAAAGGGCTGGTGCCCCCAGGGAATAGATATTTCTATTCTGAGGTCAAATTCACGCAAGCTATATAAACTTGTCAAACTGTTTTTAGTTCATGCCAAGGGAATTTATTTCGTTTAGCCTCTCTGGGTCAGTGCTGTTGGGTTGAAATTAGTCCTTCAATGATGCCTTGGTTTTTTTGCCTTTTTTTTCTTTTTTTGTGAGGAAGGAGAAGGAATATGGGGTGAAATTATATTGCATTTCTGTGCTGTGATTGTACATGATCGCCTGAGGTTCTGACCAAATGCTGGCAAAGTCCAACGTAGCACAGTTCAGCCTTCTCTGCAGTGGTTTTAAGACACTCTTTGAAATAATGACATTTCTTTCCTTTCTCGTTTTCTACACAGGCTTTGCTTTCTCTTTGTCAAGCAGAATTTCCAGGAAGGAAACCCTAGTGGTTGTGTCATGGGTGGTTTCATGAGTAAATATGTGCCTTTCGCTTTGATGGTCACTTAACATCCTTTTGTTATCCAAAAAGTTAATTTGAAGGAGCCTGTAGAAGTGTTCAGGATTTAAAACTGAACCTTAAGGATAAATTCTGTGTAAATGCCATCTTTAATACCCTGGTAAAATACTGTCTGCCTTAATGCTTTTTCTTCAGTTGTAGCACCAATCTACTCCAATACTAAAGGGCATACAAGTTTAAATGGGTATCTTTTTTTTCTTACTATTTTGAGAATAGATTGAGTACAACTTAACCATGCTTTTGAGATATACGTATGTATATATTTGTTAAATGCATTTTAGTAACAATTACAGCTATAACAAAAAGAACTAACTTGAGTTAGTGTTAAAGATTTGGTTTTGATATATTGCAACAAATGATAGTTTAAGCTTTATCCAGAGCTAGGAATTTCAGTGGAGGCTGATATTCTCGACGGTTTACCCTATTATCTACTGCAAAGGTGATACTTGTATTGCAATGTAGAATCATTTTATATACATTGCAAAGAAACAACAGCTGTTCAGGATTTATCAGCATTCTTGGACTCCAAATTTCATTGTTGGTGCTTTTTTTTTTTTTTTTTTTTGTTAAAGCTTCAGCCAGATCTTTCCCATAATTCTTTTTCTTCTGATATAGAGGGAAACCTGTGGTTAAAATAGAATGCTAAACTGCAGGAATAATAAAGATGAGCCAAGAAACCTCTGTGGCAGCTTGAGCTTTTCTTTGGCTTTACCCAAATATTCTGTCGGTGTTTTTTCTGATAGATAGCAGAAATATTGGTTGGTCTCCAATTTCTTCTTCCTCTGGACTATTTTTGATAATACTTATTGCCACACATGGTGCACTTTTCCATCTGCTGCAGCCTCTGTCCCAGGAAACTAGTGTCTCCTCTGCTAGTTGTTTTTTGCAATGGAAAGATAATAAAATAAACTTTCTGTAAAGACTTTTTTCAATCTTACTATTGAAGAGAACTTAAACAGCCCAAATCAGCATAAAACGTATTTAAATATCTGGCACTTAATTTTCATCATGTTGCATCAACAAATGTAATAAAGCTTTAAATCCATGTTTTATGGAAAGAATAGTTCCTTCCTTTTCTCCCAAACGCGACAACACAACCCTGTTATTGGGACTCATTGCTAGCTGGCGAAGCCAGGGAAACGCACCTGAGTGGAGCGTGTGTTCCTTCGGCATATGTACATACATTATGCATGCTGCTCTGAAAAAATGGCAAATGCTAAAATTTCTGTAATCTAACTTATTATTTTAACATGGCTTCTTGTTACGCTTGTCTGTTTATAAGGTTTGCGGTTTTGTGTCTGTAAGAGATCTGGAATACACACTCTCTCAAAGTCCTGGGTTGTCTCCTAAACCTTTTATTTATATCTGACACATGCAATTAATCTCTCCCTATCTCTAATCACTTTTGCTATTACATTCACCGGAGTGATTTGTATCCTATCTCTGTCACTGCTCTGTAATTGATATGTGGAGATAAGAGATTCTTAGAGGACACAAAGAAGGAAAAGAGAAAATTGAATTTACCTTGCAATCATTTTATAAAATGTGACATACATCAATTATACATGCCATCCAGGAAAATGCCATCTTGAACAAACTGTGATGATTTGTTGGAAGACCAACATAAGAGAAATGCCAGAAAACTTTTCTGGACAGAAAAGTATTGCTAGTTCAACAGACAGACTTTTTGGTCTCACTGATTCACCTAAAATTTTTTTAAATAACACTGCAGAATTTACAAAGAAAGTATCATTTTTGATCGGTGTTTTTCTTCAGTCAGTCTTGTGCTAATACTCTAGTGTGACATAAGATGAAAGGAAGCTGCTGAAATAAACATTGTTTTGATTAGACATAAAAAGATGATGCTGGTTACTCAAGACTGAATCATCTTTCATGGGCAAAAATGGTAAAATTGATAGTATAGTCCAATTCCAACTTAACCACGTTCTACCCTGAAAATATTTCTATTTAGTTTCTCCCTTCTATTTCATTGCAGTGAGAAGTGAACTAATTTTCTCTCTTTTGTCTAAATTCTTTGTACTAATGATTAATTCTAATTGTTGGTGTGAGAGTAGTAGTAGCTGTCAGTACTTTTAAGTTTTAGTACTTTGGGATCTTTGAAATACTTTTTAATATGTACTGATAATATTATGAAATTTAATATCTAGTAAGTAGATAAATAGTATGATAACAGTAATAGAAATCATAAAACTTAGAAGATTTATTTAAGTCAAGCAACATCCACTGTTGGCCACTTCCCAGGTCTGTAGGACTGGCAAACAATCTTTTCCCTTGAACTGTTTATTTCTTTATCATGTACACCAAAGATACGCTGCACTTTCTAAAAGAGGAGACAGAAGTATAGCGATTTGTAGGCATTTGGAAAGGGCTTTGCGTTTCAGTTTATGTGAGTACCATAATTCTGAAGCTTTAAAAGGAATAGCTACTGGAGACTCGCATATCAATTTACCCCTTTTGAGCATTACCTTTTGATCTCTTAGGAGTCCCGTTCTGCTGTGCCGTACTCCTGGAGTATTCTAAGTAGCTGACTTGAAATCTTTTGCTTTGTTTCCCATCTTTACACAGTTGGATGTATTTAAAGTATAATTTTCATTTATTTAAAGTTGCTAAACCCTACTAGAGGTGCTTTTTACCAAGAAAAAAAAAAGTAAGAATCTGTAACTTACTGAAGTGAGCTTTAGCTTAAACATACTATTTTAAGGAAAAAAAAAAAATCACATTTAGAGAAAAACACCCATGTAATATATGTCTGTGATAGCTTTATATTGTTCTGTAATGAGACAGGTTGTCCTGGCTGGTCTGTGACCAAGAGAGTGAAAACATACAAAGCTCTTGCTTAGGAAAATAGCAAGGAGCATCTTATTTCTTATAGAATCATAGAATCATTTAGGTTGGAAAGCACTTACAAGATCATGAACTGGTTAAACTTGGAGCAGTAGCGGTTTTTATTTGTAGGAGTAGGACTCCCTCTTCAATTTAGAGAACAAGTAATTTAGGAACTATTTGATGGTGTTCTTTAAACTGTCATTGTATTAGGCAAGCTTGAAATATCTTATAAACAGTATAGATAAGGAATAATAAATATGCTCAAAACAGATGTTTAGTAGAATAACTTTTGCACTTAGTCAGTTACTGCAAAAGCCTAAATATATCCTAAAGATTATATTACACATGCTGAAGGTCTGCGTGGCAGAACTAATCCCCCCCCCACACGCCCCCAGCATATTTACAAAAACTAATTTTCATCCTGAGCTTTTACAAACATATGGTTACTTAAGGGTTATCATTTTTAAGGCTCTTCATATTAAAGATGCTTTTAATTTCTTCTCAATATATCACAGAACAGGAAAACTGAATAAGGACAGAAACTCCTCACACGTCTGTGTCATCGTTCTGCCAGATAGGTGTGATTTGTCTAATTCCAGAAGTGCAGGCAATAGCCTGTGTATGAACAAAAATGGAAAAACAGTGTTTACAGCTGCAACCTAAACATTGGAGTCAGGACATGCAAGAGTCAAGGTCACCTATAAAACTTTAAATCCTTCTTTGTATCGACACGTTATGATAAGGTATTTAATTTGATTGTTACTGTTGTTCTGTTCAGTAGACAAGATGAAAGTTACTTATTTATAAACTGCCCAACTGGGTTTGTTTTTTATAAATCAGCTAACCAATTTTTTCTCCAAATTTTAACAAAAAAAGCTTAGTATTGGAAACTTTTGTAGATTTTTAGTAAGGACTTGCTATGAATTTTAAAGTAACGTAGAATAATTGGACCATCCTACCCCATTTGTAATAGGAAGAGAAATTCAGACTGGACTGTAACCCAGGCTGCTTCACCTGATGTACGTAAAAGCTGCATCGATTTCTTGTCCACTTGGTTGTACCTTGGGAGCTGTAAATTGCCAATCCAGGATGTTTGTTATCCTTCGTTTTTGTACTACTCAGTTTCACATATTCTCTTTTGTATCTAGGGAGTGGATGGATATCAGAGCAATCTGAGTTCTGTTGGGTGGGCGGGGGGGGGGGGGGGGGGGGGGGGGGGGGGGGGGGGG
>JAVJGG010000061.1:15378783-15477542 GCA_035590195.1 Aviceda cuculoides
GCTGATTTTATAGTGTTGGTGAGACTTGATTAATGGCTTAGTATGTTTTGAAATGTATGTTATTATGAAATAAACTAAAAGTACAGTCACTGTACAAATATGAATTACATCCTATCTGCTAGAGCACACTAGTATAAGGGCCCAACCAGTCTCTCATTTACACAGTATCGTGTAAATTAGAGTTTAATAGTATTGTAATTTATGCAGATTTAATAAATATATTTGACTTTCAGAGCAATAAAATGGGTTATGGTATTATCATAAAGGTAATTATTACTGGTGTTGTCTGCTGCATTTCATTTTTAAATTAAGAAAATCCATAATGATAGGTATGTTTGAGAGAAATATATGATGCTCCCTAAGGACCCTTAGTGTTAATGCTCTCTTAATTCAGTACTGTATGCTACCTGGAGTTGCTGGTTTGTCCTGCTTCTGGCAGGATCCTCCAGGAACACCACCTTCCTCTTCTGAGACAAGAAATATCTGTACTTAAGTTATTTGCCTTTGTTACCTAGTCTAGCTAGGTGAATAAGTACATTTTTGCAAGGGAAAGTCTTTGGACACGTGCAGGTTGCCAAAGCCAGCCCAGTGCAGGTCAGGAAGGGGGGAAAATTACTTCTTCTCGAGAGTGTGATATTCCGAAGAGTCGGATATTTCTGTACACAGAAGAAATGACAACTTGCCTTACTCTAGCTATGTAAGCTTACGGAGAGCAGCAGGGCAGATAATGATCAGTGTCGGGTTTCCTTGCACAGCTTCACAAAATCTAACTGAGCACTTGTTTAAAACTGGGAATTTGTTGCATTTGTGGAATGCTGTGTAGAGTACTGAAAATGTGAAGATTGGGCCACGGACATATCTCTAGGCTTACATAAACACGTCCCACAAAGACAGCTTTTGTGATTAGGAGACTGACACAAATCACAGAGTAAAATAGGAGTTCCAAAACAAAGGTATACTCTTATCTGCAGGAATGTACAAGATTGTTTAAATTATTTTAAACTCATCTGAGGCTTTAAGTGCTCTTGACAAGATGTGTATCCACTTACTGTGCACCTGGAGGTCTAACTGGGATGAGATTTCGTGATGTATTTGAAGGACCGAGCAAGTTCCAGACTGTAACCCTGTTTGACATCTACGATACAGACGTGCTTTCTTCTCAGACCACTTGAGCAGCATGGGTATCGGCACGAGTTTGTCAGCAGTATCGTGAATAATTATGAAGGTACTGTGGAGTTACTGTGAGAAAAGAGTCAGTGGTTCTGTGGCTGTAGTAACATTCTTATTTTAGTGTCATCCAAAGTCCCTGCTAGGTGTTGCACTATTCAAATAAATATGTTGCAGTGGAATTCTTCTGTGTATAAGGTAGTTTGTGTTATTCTAGCAGTCTTCCATGCAGGTTCTTAATATAGGAAATACAGTGGCTGAGGAATCTTATTTTTTAAAAAAATTCAGTTTCTCTAGGGATGTATCTATTGTGTGTTTGAGTTGTTGACCTGGAATTCTTACTGATCACAACTACCTTGAAAACATTCCAAAAATTCCTCTTCCTCCTCATAACTATCATTTTCTCATTGGATTCTGAAATTATTAATGGAAAGGATCTCTCTGAGTAGATTGGCCATGCTAGTGTTTCACGCAGACTGAATTGTGGAAGTAGAAGACATTTGTGTGAGACCAGAAAATGGCTAGAGCACATATTTCGAGGAAGAGAGTAAATTGCACTCGGTGACGAGCGGGTGGGAGGTAGGGGTCTTCTCTTCGGCCAGAACTAGTTTCCTCTCCTGTGTTGATGGACAGACAGCATTTCGGACAAATGTCATATCACGAGATGGAAGAACAAGTCTCTTGGGGAAACAAGCTTAGAAAGGCTGCTTTTCTAATGGCTTGGGGAAAAGGACAGTTTGCGGTCAGTCTGCTCCTCTAGTAACTGAAGGGCAAATAAATGTTAAATCTGATTTCCCCTGGAGACAAAGAGCAGATTGTTGAGAATGGGGAGTATATGCAGAGTTACTGCCTCACCTGGTGAAATAGTATTAGCAATGCAGGTTTTTGCTTACCATGACTATCGCAAGGTTTCCTTATTTACCAGCTGGGTCGTGATGTATGTTAGCAGACATCTTGTCTACAGGAAATCCAGCTAGTCCCCCTTCTCTTTCCTCTCTTCTGCGAGATGCAAAAGGTCAGAAGAAAAGCAGCGATGGGAATTTTTGCTGCCAGCACAAGATGCTTTTGACTATGTCTGCATCAGTACCACAAACTTTAATTTCCTTTACACTGAACTAAGGTTAAACTCACTTAAAGGTCATTCTCTGTGCAATAGGGTTTGTTTTGTTTTGCCATTTGTTTTATTTATTGAAAGCAGCATCTTTCCTGAGAAGCAAAGTCGTTTCCCCTGCTATTACCTCCCCTCTTCTTAAGTTGCTTTGGAAAGGTGTTTCATTACTTGCTGAGCTCTAAAGTGGTTTTTCTGATAGTGATAATATCAACTTGCAAAATCTTTGAGCTGGGAGCATTTTTACCTTAGAACTGCAATAGTGCTTGTTGCATAAAGAGATGGTGACATTTGGAATTGACCCTGCCCTTATTAACTCCAGTTTTGACAGAACCCTGGAATTATCCTGTTGTCTTTCTGTCAGCTCCCCCAGATTCTTCCCCCCAGAGATAAACTCTACCGTGCAATGGACATGACCAATGCTGTCACCATACAGACTTTTTTTGGAAAGTCGAATGTTTTATTTTGTCAACTAATGTCAGAAAAGTAATTTTTAAGTCTTTCACTTCCAGTTGGTTGAGGTTTTTGGCTTCAGAAATATAGAGGTGAAGAAGAACTCTATTCTAAAACTGACCAGAACTTCCTGCCTCATAACCGTGACAACTTCTTCCGTACAAAAATAGGTGCTGCTCGAAGGCGATCTACTCTTCTTGGCATCCGTTTTCAACTTGGTCAGACGGTGAGAAGACACGGTTTGTCTCATGCTACCTTTGGTACCTGGATGCTCAGTGACTGTTAGAAAAAAGTCCTTCTCCATCTGTGCACAGGGAGATGTCGAGTCTTGATTATGAAGAAAAAGCAGAAATAAAAGGAATTCAAATGTGGGCTTGTTCATGCACCTGGGAAAAAGTGAGGACCAACAGAATATGACAGCCTTAGGATTAAGGATGAGGTGGTTTATTGGATGATGGCGTTCTCCTCTGGGTAGGCCTGGAGGATTTTGTTAAATATTGGTCTTATGTAATTTGCTAAATATATTCATAGCTCCAGATGGCTGGATTTAAAAATAAAATTAATAAATTATCTTTACACGCTTTTAAAGTTCCCTGTTAATTGCTAGGTATATCCAAAATGTTGTATAGAGAAGAATTGATGGGCTGCTATGAAGTAAAGGGAAATAAATTAATTTTAAGGGTTCTCCTCGCTCGATAAAACACTGCAGAAGCCTTGAGTCCACAAGAATTGTCAAGTATTTTGGATGGTTTTTTAAAAAGGAGAATGTTTGGGGCCGAATGATATTGTTGGTGTTCTGCTTTCTGCCATAAAACTAAAGTACCCTGAAAACTGTATCTGGCACGGGAAACGTGGCCTTGTATTCAAACGATGTCTGGTGATGTGAAAGAGCCTTGTAATGAGGATAAGTTTGGTTTGGAGATCATATTGTTAAAAGTTAGAAGCCATCCATGTTTGGTGTTTTTTATGTTGTAAGAAACACTGGCTGCTGGTGAGAAGCCTGAACGCTCCCCTCATGCCACCCATTTAGAAAATATTTAAATAGAATATAACAATGTCTCTGTATGCTCTGAAGGGAACAAAGGCAGACTTCTGTCTCCCACTACATTCCAAGGATGGCACTTCCTCCCTTCGTCCTGAGGGCCAATATTCCTTAATTAAAAAAAAACAACAGAGCCCTATTCAACTCTTTCTTCTCAAACCAAATGCCCATAAATGAGAGATTTGTCTGCATAAGATGTAAGCACAAGACACTGAATAGAGCTTACAATAATCACAGCCCACGTTTTAAAAGGAGCGGTCCTTTGTTCCCACGTCAGAGCAGAGAGCTGTGACTCCTGTGACTTCCAACCAGTTAGTTCCGTCTCTTTTAACGTGGCTTTTCCTGTTACTGTGCAATTATTCCACTTGTTTTTCTTTGCCTCTGCTGGAGTAAGGCTCTGAAAGCGGAGACGAAGGTGGAGAGAAGCCTGAAGACTGTGTGTTGAGAATGTGCTTTGCTCCGGAGCCTCGGGAAGCTGTCCGGGTATATCTCCAAATTGGAAAAGGCCCTTACGTCCTCTGTTTGACCGCTCTCTGCCGTTCTGCCTCTCTTCACACAAATGATCGGGTTTAGGCTTCTTGTCCGGTCGATAGGTTTTGCGCTGTCTTTTTTGTTTGTGGTTAATGTAGTGTGTTTCCTCCTCTTCCTCCCCCTCCCCTTGTTTAAAACAAACATTGCCATGCTTGAAGTGCTGCTCTTGCTTTTAGAAAGTTATAGCCTGAGATGGAGCAGAGCGGTGATCTGATTAAAGTGATTAAAACTATATACAGAATGCATAATTAACCTTTGGCCTGGCTGTCATGGGGAGCTGATGCATGGAGCTGATACTGTATCTCTCCATGGCAGCAGGCGTATGCTACATGACTTTTTTTTTTTTTTCCTAGAGAACTTTAATCGCTCGAGATAAAGAGCCAGGAGAGAGAGATCAGGGCTGTATTAATCCTCTCAATGGCTTTATAATTTCCCCACTATTCTGCTGCTGGTAATCAAGAAAAATAATGCTGGCTTAATCCTGGACGCCAAGGTCAATCATCTCTGAGCCTTTTGATAGTAAGGATGTCATTATGAAAAGATTTTTAATGAACGCAATTTTCCTTGCGTACTTTGGGGCTGGCGATAAGTATGTGATTTCTTATTCCTGGTGGAAGAATATTTCTTGGTTGGAGTAATAATTGGCCCATTTTGATCATTTTCTAACAGCTGGTTAGGGCAGCAGGATGGCCACGGCAGACAAAGGCTGTTTTGGAAAACGCTGGGCGAGAGAGAGTGTCACCACTCAGCCAGGGCTTGTACACTAGCAGCGGAGAGGCTGTTTCTGGGGATCAGCAGGCGAACGGGAGGGCACAGGGGTTGCGCCAAGTGATGGTGAAAACATATCGCTGGGCTTACTAGGTCTTGACATGCCAGACAGATGCACAAAGTGGAGAGAGGCTGCTGGACCCCAGAATATGTTTTCTGGTGTGACTTCAATCTGCCACAATTTTAGTTCTCAAAAAACCCCCTCCAAAAACCACAAACCCAAAACACTTCAAAAATATTTTTTTCTGTTTCTGAACTGAGGTGAAAAAGCTTTTCAGCTGTTTACTGAAAGCTGACGTTCTGAACACCTTAAAATGGCCATGCTGTAAATCACGCTGCTTACTATCACATTTAACTTAATTCTGCAATGCTTTCAAGTTTAGAAATGGTGAAAGATATGTCTGTCACTCAGACTGAAGTCTACAAGTGCTAAAAAGGCAGAACTGACACTCATACAAAAGTTGATGTTAATAGTGGGCTCATCTCATGAGAAAACCTATCAGCTGTATTTGTGTTTGGAGAAAAAAGTGTTAGGGAGTTTTCAGTTTTGTCCCTATGGCAAACATTTTGGTTAATCCTATGAGATTATTCTGTGTTCTTGCTTCTCACATTCATGGTTGATAACATCTGAAAGTTAAGAAATGCGCAGAGGATATTAACACTTTTGCCTTTTGCAAAACCAACCCTTTCTTCTAGAAGCATCTGTTAGGAATTGCTAACTTTTTGCGTTGTGTTTTTTGTTGTGTTGCAATCAACAGCATCCAAACCATGAAGCCTCCTATTTAAAGCCAATGGGAGTTTAAAAAAAAACCCAACCAAATGAAAAAACAACAACAAAAACCCAGAAGAAAACACCACTGTATACTCCATTTCATACAGATCCTCAGCATGTCAGTCTCTCCCATTGCTAATTTTTTACAGAAAAATATTAAATGCAACTTAAAAAATGCAAACACACACTAAAGTAGAACAGGATAAAATCCATGTTAAGATTTTCACTTAATCCAGTAAAAGCCAAGAATTTAAAGGAAAAAGGTTTTTATTGCGCAGTTCTGTTACGTTTAGTGCTATCGCGTGAGAGCCGTGTCCATCATGGCACCGTCCTGCCTGTCGCGGTGGCTGGGCAGACTGGTTGGCTTAGCAATTGCTGAGATACTTCATTAACTCTGTAAAGGACAAGCTTTCAAGGTATAAGTGGCAAATCTTTGCTTTCTGGGAATCTTACATTTATAATATTGCATAATTTGGTTCTTAGGATAATGAAGAAAAATCATTATTCAAGATACTATTATTTGGGCTTTAACCACTGGGTTTAGATAAAGTGCTGTCAAGGAACTTAGATTTTTCTTGCGATAATGTACGTTGTTTCATCTCTGTGGTAGAAGTTTTTGGGTTGTTTCATAGTGGTCATTTTATCCAGGGGCAAGATGAATTACGTGTTCTACAACATCATTTTTTTTGTCTCGGGGAGAAGATGGTGCTTTTCAGGATCACAGCCAAAAAAAAAAACCAAACAAACCAAACCCTAATGGTTTTTTGAGTGATATTTTGATGTGACCAAAACAAATGGTAGTTATTCTTTGCGATACATTTTGCATGCAATGTTTTGTAAGTAGATAGTATTTTAAATGAACCCAATTATAAAAGTAGCTGAAATCTTATAGTGCCTGACTATGGCTGGAAGATAGCCTTTTTTTTTTAAAATAATGCATTTCTCATTGTCCATATCCTTTTGTATGGGAAATTAGATACTGGAAATAATTTTTCTTTTTTCCACATATGCATGTTTTTTTAAAATTTGTTTTGGAAATTAAATGGCTATTAGCAATACTTAAGATCTTGTACATATAGTTCAAGCCCTAAAGGGCATGCTAACTTTATTTGATTTGCTGGTTTTGTTGTAGCAGCACCTTAAACTATAAAAAATGTACAAGTCCCGAACTCCAAAATAATTTCCGTTGAAGTGCAGAAGTTACACTGAACAGAAATGACAGCTGCTTAGTCTGGTGTCACCATTTTGATGAATTACAAGAAGGGGCTTAATTATTATTGTTTGATGGGGGCAAAAAAAAGGTTTTTATCCAAATTCCTCTGCTTAGTTATTCTCACTTTCTTCCCCATTGGGAAGCAAATACTACAGAAAATTAGGCTACTCATTTAGCTACCTGCCTCCTGGAGGAGTTTTGCTTTAGGCCATAAGCGCTGGTCGCCTGTTAATTCCCCAGAAGCTCCTCAGAAGTGCCAGGGGCCAAGGCCATCATTGCTAATCTAATTGATTTGGTTTGTTATTAAACAAAACAAAACTGTGTTACTGTTTTCCCATGGAGTTCTCGTTGCTTCTCAGAAGTGCAAAGACAAGCTGTCTGAACATGGCACGGGGGCAGGCAGGGATGCTTCAATAATTCATAGAGACTCAGGCAACCCGTGAGTTTTCCTCTCCTCCTTTTCAACCTGGAATCTGGGTTATAATGAGGAAATAATATTCCTGGAAGGGAACGCTGTAGTAAGGCAACAGTCTCTGGCTAGATAGTTTTGAGGAAAAGAGACATTTCTGAAATAAGAAAAAAATTTGGTTCTGGCTGTATTGAATTGCATGCGTGATACAGTACTCTGCATTTGGTCTGAAAATTTCTGATGCAAACTGATTAGTAATTAAGTCTGTCATTGCTGTCTTGTCAGAATTAGGATGGCTAAAAAGAGCCACGTTTATGCTTTACTTCGCTCAGGTGGAGGATGTGTAAAGAGGAAAAATAAAGTTTTCTCTGCAGTGTTTTATAAGGGGATGTATTCTTATAACCAGTCAGGTTTCTAAGTGTTTGCAGCTGCTCTCTTTAATTTCCAGTAGTGAATATAGATGACACATCAACAGCCTGGTGCTCTGAGAGGAATTAATAATCATGGAATCGCAGGACAGATGAGGCTGGAAGGCTCCTCTGGAGTCCAACTCCCTACTACAGCAGGGCACCTACAGCAGGTTGCTCAGGACCGTGTCCAGTTGGGTTTTGAGCATCTCCAAGAATGGAGAGTCCTCAACATCTCCAGGCAACCTTTTGCAGCGTTTGATCACCCTTTCAGTAAAAAAAAAAAAAAAAAGAAAAAAGAAAATTAAAAATTCTTATGCTTAAACGGAAGTTATGGTCTTTGAGTTTGTGCCTGTTGCCTCTTTCTCAACCACTGGATACCGCTGAGAAGATAATATCCGTTTACAGTTGTTTTCTCTGGGGTTTGTTAGGAAGAGGGTGGGCGAAGCTGCCGTTCAGAGCAGACCACAGCCAGCGCCGCGCTTGCTCTCTGGCTGGCGTCACGCGCTGAATGAAGCCGGCTCTCCTGCAGCCCCGATGGCATTGGCAGCATTCAGCACTAAAAGCAAAAAAAGAAACATAATGAGCTGTGCCCTGCAGAGTAGTTATGTTGGGTAATTGCACTAATAGACACTGGATTTTACAAAGGCTTTTGTGGATGAAAATATAGGGCACATTAGTGAATAAATCAATGGTGATACATTAATAGACTATGGCTCTGTTCTCCACTCGCTCAGTGAAACTCCTTGATAATGACATTTTGTTCAGTATATCATTTCAAAACAATAGCAGTTTCATCACAATTGTAATGACTTTGATAAAACGTTGCATAAATGGAAGGTTTGAAGTTTGACTATTGATGGAATTTGGGGATTTCTGCATTTGCAGAGAAGATTGCATTAATACTGAATATCCCGACAGCAGTATAAAATTTGGATGTTTGCCATGAGAGGTCTTCAGCAGCACAAAGTAGATGTTCTAAAGCCTTGGAAGCTGCAACAGTAATAACGTAAGGGGTTTAGTACCTTTTTTACTCTTATAACTGTGTATATCTGCTATGAAGGAATTTGAGTTCAATTTACCTGTCAGTGTGTAAGTAAAACTGGGGTATATCTGAAAGATGAAGCAATTAAAGTACTAATATTTTCTTTGAATTTAAATGGCACTTATCATCCGAGGATCCCAAAGCAATTTGCTATTATTAATAATAAGGCCTGATTCATATCTAATGCTTTTCATCAGTATTCCTTAAAAGTCTTTACCAAGGTGCATGCCATTAATTCCAATATAAAAATGAAGAAACTGATGCACAGAAAGATAAAAGTGTTTAGCCTAAGATCACTTAGAATCAGGGGCAGAAACAAGGTTAGAAATCACGTTTTGTAATTCCCAGTCCCGCGCTCTTCTCACTTAACAAAATCGACTCCTATATACAACACAAGGATAATTACTTTATAGAATTTTTAAGCGCTCTGTCAAATAATTTCTATGAAAATACCTCAGTATCTGTCATCTTTAGGGGACAATGGTATAATAAAGTAAGGCAGAAGCACTTAACAGATCAAAATTGATCCACATCGGTCTGTGAAGGATGATTATCAGCAGTGATGGTGACTTGATCTGGGTAAGTTACTTGAAGACCAGGTGTAGTGATCCTGGAAGATCAGTGAAATTTGCACATATAATGTATTACCTTGCATTTTTTGTGTTCCCATCTTGAGAAACATCTGGTATTTTGGAAGTAATAGTCCCTTTCTCCCTGATCCAGTAATCCCTGGCATATGACTCAATGCACTAGGCATTCTTATAGAAATGGTTAATCAGAGGGTCAAATTCTTTAAAAATAAATACATAAATTATGTAAAAATAATGATGTTCACAGATGTCATTGTAGACAAAATATTTTATTACAGACATTCAGGTGAACTGGAATACTATATCCAGTGTGCTGTCTGCAAGATCACTGAACAACTTATCTTTATGCTAGAGAGAGGGAAGAAAAGACAGATCTTGCCTTATTTCCCCTTACCAGAAAGCAGTAGAGTACATTTAGATCTTAGTCCCTTAGTTTTGAAGCTGGGGACAGCTATTTTTGATGACATAGAATCATACCCTTTCCTTAGGTTTTTTTGCTGGTAATGAAAATATGTAGTGGAATACCTTTATTTTCAGGAAGTATTTGAATCGGCTAATTTTTTGCAATGTGCTTTCCTAATTTTTTCTGTTGCTGGACTGCATTGATTGGTACCAACCACTTATGGGAGAAATAGATATTTCAAAGTTCATCACAGTGCTATTTACTTGCAAGAGGCAGCTAGCACACAAGCTTTTTGGCAGAATCTAAACACTACTTTGGAAATTATAGGGCAGAGAACATAAACCAGAAGAATAAAATGCTGGAAATTACCTAATGAGTAAAGAAAAGCATCAGTGACCAGAGTTTTTATGGGTGCAATTCCCATCAATGTTAATGGGAACTGCTGATATAAAACCCATCTCTGTCCTCCACCCTCCTATTCTTCCTACACATATGACCCTAAGTTGAAATTGCAAAATACGTACAAACTATCGGGCAAGAACAATTTCTATGTACTACTGAAGTGTTTGCATTTTGATTTGCAAGCAATTTTTTTATTGTTTTTAAGGAATGTTGAGAAGGTAATGATCACTGTTCAAGCTCCAAATTATGGAGATTAATGGCCTATTTTAATATGCCATGATAATGAATTACAATGTATCACATGATAGCAAGGTTAATATTAAACCTTTGGGGCAAGAGGTCACTCTGTCTTTTCTGTGTTGGCCTCGGCTGGTCTGATCTGACTGTGGAAGCTGAGATTGCGCCGTGGAGCTTTCAGCCCAAATCTCAGCCAAGTCTCACATTCCAGCATAATTCCTTTTCTCCTCCGGTTCTTCTCTAGGATCCACTGACCCACACAAAATGACCGTTCTCCGCTGTAGCCCTTTGCTAGGGGAAGGGGAAAGACGTGCTGCTCGACCGTCTTCCTTTCTCCGACGCTGGTACCGTTGGGGCCAAGTGACCCGGCACAGCACGTACCACGAGGGCTGCGGGTGCCTTGGTCGTGTTGGTTCCCCGTCACTGCTGGAAAACGCTCGTGTTTAGGATGATGATAAATCTCATGGTACTAATGATCATTAGTTCAAACTTGGAAGTCTCTCATAAACATAATGGTGAGAAGAGTTACCTTAGTGAGATGATGCTCTAGATGAAAAAGTGCACATAGCCCCCTGTGGTGAGTGTCCTTTAACAGATGATGCTTCTGAACATGTTGTTCATATACAGGCTATACACCAGGCAAATATGAGAATGGAAAGAATAAAAGGTGAGAAACATCACTGAAAACCAGGCTGAAAACTGCCTGAAGGGTTTGGTTGATTTAAGGGGGACAGAAGGAACCGATTCTTCTCTTCTTGTACCAGTTTAAATTGATTATCGTTGTTGGAGTTTCTTTTTCATTTGATAGAGAATGTTTTTGAGCCAGCCGTTGTCTGAGGTCTGGCAAGAGCAAGGACAGGTGACCTTTCAAGCTGTGCTTGTATTTCTTCTCTAGTACTGTGGGTGAGAATCGGGCCGTGGTTCTGTTAGGTGACCACGGATAAGTGTAGGTCACCGTTTCATGGTTTTTGTATGAGTTGCTGCCATTCAGCAGATATGCTGAAGGCTCCTGGGCTGCCTGAAATTTCCATGAAGATTCCACCCTGTTCCTTATGAAGCTAACTATGTCGAAGTAATTGTATACAAGTTAAGCAAAAGATTAGAGAAAAGCAGTAGCTGGAGGGTAGCTTTTTTTTTCCTGCTTCCAAGGTATTTTGTTTCCACGAATGTGCTTAAGAAACAAGACCCGTAGTCTCTGTGCTGTTTGTTTACCTAGAGTGAAGTCATCTTTGTTAGAAATTCCGAGGACTAGCGTTCCTTCCCAGGCATTCCCCTGGTCCCTCGCCTACCCATCACCGATGCAAAGAGTTTGCTCCTAATTGACACGCTAACTTGTATCCTGGACAGATTTAATTTGGTAGGGTTTTGGTTAGCATTTTGAAACTACAGAAGCTTGTTTGAGTATATATCGCACTTCTCCCTGCAGAGCATAACAAATATGTGGCTATTAAGCCAGGGTGGTTTCTAAACAGAAAGATATAGTATGTGTGTTTGGGCACTGGGGAGAAACATAATGCTTGGGGATTCTCAAATCAGAGAAGCAGCAAATGCTCGCAGGTTGCCGTGACAGGCTCTGCGGATGACAAGAACACCAGTTCCAATGAAAGCTTGCCACCATCATTTGTGGAAATCCTGATTACAAATTTCTACACGAAGCCCTTGCTGTGAACATTCATAGATTAAACTAGACAGCTCCTTTTCGAGTTTTACTTCATCTTTGCTGTGTTTGCTCCTGGGGCCATCTACAGCACATTTTATGAGATTTAGAGAAAGAGTGAAAAATTACAGTGCATGTAGCGCCATAGGAACATTCTTCAAGATACTGATTTTTATGAAAAAGGAGAGAGGATGGATTGAATGCCAGCCTAGTTATAATTGTAACCACAATATTTTTCAAACTAAAGGCTATTGATTGTGTCCTTGAACCAGCAGTGATTGTTTTCATGAAGCTTTATGTTAACCATTAAAACTATTTTAATATTTCTTGGTCTAATTAGATTCTTCTACAGATGGCAATTAAGCAAAAGGGTTGTAGTCAGTTATATTGATGTTAGATCAAAGTCTTGCAGCAGTGCTGAAGTTAAATGCTGTCAGCAGTGTAATCTAAAAATTATGTGCATTATTTATCGTGTGGTTTGGGTATCACTTGTAATCCAGAATTGCTCTAATTATGCTATAAGGTTATATGTAGGAAACATTTTACTTTCTCTTTTGTATAGTACAGGTACTTTTGTAACTACATTTTTAGTGATCTGTTTCATAACAAATTGCACAATAGTTTAAGGGGTGAAATGAAACAGGATTCGGCATCTCACTGAACTTTCATGTGGACTTTTATCTAGCTGCATAATATGTACTGATTAACATTTATGCTAGAGCAAGTGATCTTGTGGAAAAAACAATTAAAATTATATCATGTGGTGACATTTTCTGTTCAATCTTGGATTGTACTTCCTGGATCCCAAAATATCATCCAGGGTATGGATTCAGTACTCATTCTGAAAAAAAAAAGCTGAATTTTTTTAGCATACCTGTGCTATAGTTCTGTTGGATTTTCTACAGGTCAGGTAGGTGGACACTGGTAAGAGGTATTATGCCCCAGCATTAAAAGGTTTTATTTAAATCAAGAGTTTCTGAAAGATGTTCTTTTATGCTATCATCCAAATCTTTTGAAATAACTTCAAAATATTTGAAAGAGTTGAACTAGGCCTATTTTTATATTTGTGACTGTTATTATAAAGTATGTACCAAACTAGTCTGCGAACACAAAAACTTTAATAATTGTTTTGTTAAAGTCAAAATAAAGTAAGACATTATTTGGGATATTTGAAGAAGAGTTATTCTAGGAAAGAGGTGTTAGGCATTTATGACTGGTAGGCACACCTCCAAGGCTAGCAGGTTGAAACAGCGACCTGAGTTGGCTGTGAGAGCGAGAAGCAGATTTTCTTTCCTCCCAGGGTCCATCAATTCAAAGTTGTGTCTTCGGCTTGGTACCGAGAATAGCAATGTGTAAGATTCTCTCTTCTGAACACCTCGGGGAGAAAATCTCGTATGCATGTCAGTGTACTGGCAACTCGGAGAGCGTCAGGCGGCAGACGTTAGGCCCTACCAACAGTGAGAGAAGCGTATTGGGTTTTATTTCTATGAAAGGAATTTTTAAAAGTGTCATTTAATTGCAAAACCAGGCTGTGCAACTTGTGGCTTAAATGATGATAGCCAAACATTAAAGAGCTGTTTTTGAGCAAGGACACGTTTTTTCTATGTTGACAGTGACCTTTTTAAATTAACTTTCACCTAAGGAGTGTAGAGGCTTGAAAAAGCATTGTGTGTTGTATTTGTTACTCAAAACACATCTCTATTCAGCATAATAAGAGTTTGGCTATCTCACTGTGTATATTTGTCCATTGTATTGAGCTGTGCACCTTTTCATGCTTGATAATCAAAATGCTGATTGTTCTTATATTCTGAGATGTAATTTTGCTTTTCTTCCTCCCTCGTGTTGACTGGTTAATAACAGGTAGAAGTTAAGCCTCTTCTTTTAGATATAGATACCTCTCAGACCTACATCTCCGATTGTGTGTTGTACCGACATGGCCTGGGAGGTAAAATTTCTTTGAAAGCAAACTAAGAGAGGAGACTGGTAGAAATGAATATTTTGGACCGCTGAGAAGCTGTCCAAGAATGTTGTTAATTTTTCCTGAAAGCAGCAGTGGAAGAAGGGTTTCTTTTTGTGTTGTAGGAGATGCCACGTGCGGTATGTGCCTGGCTCTTTGGCGCTGTGCTGCGTCAGCAGGTTCTGTGGAGCGTGCAGTACTTTGTGTCTGTGTTCAGCAAACAATGTGCAGAATTGCAGGATTAGTTTTTCTTACATTTTTAAAGAGAAAACAAAAATAGACTGTCGTACTGTGTTGTTGCTTCACTCCCCAACAATAGCGTTTCACAGCCACCTGTTATAAAAAAAATTGTTTTTCAAGCAGAGTTACAGGTACCCAAATTGTTCTCTGCCTACAAAGGCCTCTGTTTTCTGGTGAACTGACTTTGCTAGTAATATGTCTGCATGATATAAAGCCCGTCAGCATTATTAAAATACACGGCTGTAGGAATGAAAACTTTTGATGCCTTAATTTTTTCATAGCATTAATTTCCATGTTGTATAATGGAAGTATTTCAGTAAGTTTCTCTGTGTCACCCCAGTCACGTTTCGCCTTAGATACTTTGCTAGTTGGTTTTGCATCCATTTCAAAATTGAGGTCCTATGTTTCAGCCCTTAAAAAGGACTTGCTTTCTGTACCTTTCTTCTCTAAACCTTTTATGCTCTTCTTCGTTTTCTTAATAGTGAACTAATAAAGGGAAATTCGTAAACTTCTTGGTATTTTAAGTACACAGTCTATCCAAGATCTTTAACTTTGTTAGTTTTATGTAAAAGTTGATAGTACAGTGGCTTATTTCACCTGATCTTCTGCTTTCCACTATTGGTCCTTAACACCAGTTCAAGTAATAAAAGGACTGGCAATCTCTTTTGATGCTTTAGTGCATTCTTCCTTGAAATCTTGACTGCTTCTGCTTCTTTGACACCATCCTTGCTTGATTCCTTATCAATCTAATCACTCTTTGAGAGAACTCCCACCTTATCCCTATTTCAGCTTTCTGGGGGTATCTTTTTTTGCCCTTCCTCCTAATCTCTTTGATATTTATCAACCATTTGTCAACCACTTTTGAAAACTCAGATTTATCTTGCCATAGCAGTTTTTACAGATCCTGCCACACCTCTTCCCCTCATTCTTTTCCATTTCCCCAGAGAACGTAAACATGCTGCTTGTCCTAAAGGATGTCAGTGTCTAGAAATGACTTACTCTGTCATCTTTTCAGATCCCTTGTGTTTATATTTTATTTATTATTTACAAATTCCTCTTCCTTTTAGTAGTCCTATGATGATACAGCCTTTCCAATAGATCTAAAAGTCTTGTTGAAGCTCTTAACTCATGTTTCAATTACTGTAATGCTGCTTTTTGTTGTTGTTGTTGTCTAAAGACTTCAGAAAGCTGATCTTGAGTATGGCTTTGATGTTTACACTCACATTTTGCGTCCCACAGTTTGTCTCCCTCCTCACTTTTGTGGTGGTTTATGATCTTTCCCACCCTGCAGGCAGCAAGGAGAGATCAGCTTCTGGCTCCAGTCAGCCGTTTGCCAGCCTGTTACCTGCTGCTTCTCTTTTCAGAGTCCCACCTGTGCTAACTCCTATGCTGTTCCTGACTTATACTCAAGAAAAAAAAACCCACCTAATCCTGTGAATTTGCCTCATTAGTACTGAAAAAAACCTGGAAGTGTTTCTGTGCTGGGATGCCTGCAAGAAACTTTGAGCACGATCCAGCAAGTTAATATGCTGTTAAATAGAGTTGAAAAATTTCCTTCTGCTTTCTTGTTTGGCGGTACCATCTTTGGGAGGAGGACTTCTGTCTTGTACGTGCACTGCAAGATCTTTGAGACAGCGTCAGTCTGTTTCATTCTGTTTGGTGAACTGTTCCTCTGTCAAGTCCTAGTCCATGTCCTTGACAAGACTCCATTCCAGTTGGAGTCTGTTCTGTGCTTTGAGCTGAAGTTTCCATGATTTGGGGAGCACAGCTGAGCAAATCTCACCTAGATACAGCTTGCTTTCTCTCAAATCCATAAACCATTTGATTGCTCATTCTCTGCAAATCGCACAAATACAATTCCCTTGTTATTTTAGGCTTGTGATTTACATGAAGCTTCATTTATCTTTGCGTTCTCGTGTTCCTAAATTCTTTCTTTCCCTTTTTAATCTAGTGACAAGGAAAGGCTGGGTGTGCTACTTAATGCTTTGAATTTTGTTCATCTATACATGCATCTGTTTCTTGGTATTCTGCAGCTTCTAGTGCAGACCTGATTTTTTCAAAGTTTTGTCGCATTTACTTTCTAAAATATTTTCTGGTGTTTTATCTGATGGAACATTATGTAAAAAATATGACTTGAATAGATTGTATACAGAAGTAAAAAGAAAATATGAGGCTATGACAGACTGCAAACAGAACTTTGCCAATTTAACTGAATTTTTACAGTTCTATAACTCAAGAAATGCTTTGGATCTCAAAACTGAAAGGTTTTGAATAGCTCCATAACAGCATCTAATTGCTCTAGCTATTTATAAAAAAGAGAAATTGTAAAACATAGAAGTTCAAAAGCTAGCTATTGCACATGCCCAACAATCTTTTTCAACAATAATTTCATAATGATTTTTAGCTTGAGGACTTAGTGCTGTGCATTTGTAGCAGCCAAATTGACACGATGGAGTGTAATAGCTCCAAAGCAGCTATTACAGTCTGTTGGGTAATTAAAAGCTAAATGGAACGTTGAGAAATGATCCGTACAATCAGATTGGCTAATTTCTTCACTTTTGTAGATTTAAGTCACTCAAGATGATGTTATTTTTTTTAAAGTGGGTTTATATTGTTTAAACCACCATGAAACCCAATTCAGCCTCAATATGATGTTAAGGAAGACATCAAGCTTTCTTGGTTTTGCGAACTTTATATATATTATTTTCACCTCATGAAATACTTTCACACTTTTGTTGTCCACTGAGCTCGTAATGGAGACGATACTTGATTTGGAAATTCCTGAGAAATATAACGCAGCTTACTTGCCGTCACTAGCGCTATGGGGGCACAGCGAAGATAATAGACTTTCCTTTGGTGTGACGGACCTGTAGAGACAGCACAGGCGTTCCGGAGCATTCCCCATGCTGCTCCAGAGTGTGGCCGGCCTTGGGCCGGGCTGGGAGTCGGAGGTACGCGTGATACCCGCGCTGCCGCTTGCTTTTGGTGCGCTCAATCCAGCTGTAGATGGCCGGAGCGTGAAATGGTGAGGAAATTGTAGAGTTGTTTCCATAGATATTGAAGCATGTCTTTTGATGACAGATTTTTTTATTCTCAAGCTATGTGAAAGTCTGCGGTAATCTGACCTTCTGTATGTAACAGGTCATTATATTGCACTGAGATATCCTATATTGAGCACAACACTGAAGTACTTCAGTCTTTGAGCGGTTAATTGGTAACGTATCTTAGGAACAGAACGAGAGACACCAGAGTACATTTGAGGACTCTTCAATGGCAGGAAAGTAATTAGATGAAATTTGTGCTACAGATTCTACTCTTGTGGAGACTTTGGCTAATTTTATCTTTTAAGTAGATTGAGATACATGTTTCAACTTCATCAGTTCTTAGTTAAGGTATTGAAACAGTAAGACTACAATTTTCACTTGCAAAAATCAATTTTAAAATAAGATTGAGGTCCGTTAGAAGTTAACTTTCCAGCTGTTCTTTTTCACCAAGAAAACACAAATGTATGATAATATAACTTGGTTTGCACTTCCCCTTTGGAAGGGCTGTCTTGGGGTGTGAATGAAAGGTAATCATGGCACCAGTAATGAAAATTGATCTTAATGCTACCACAGTTACAGTTACTACCTTACAAATATTAAAGCTTGTTGTCAAACTAATGAACATCTCCAAAAGGAATGAAAGAGGGAGGGTGTTTGTGTGGTGCCACTAAGCAGGTTAAAATGCATTTCTGCAGTTGTTTGGCCAGCTGGTATTTTCTTAGCCACAAAGTTATGGTGTAATATGAACCCTGAAATGTAGTTTTATAAATGTATGTGGAGTCTCTCTCTCTCTAGCTAACATAATTGTGACAGCAATTCTCAAACTCTTTTGGCCATAGGATAAGACATAACTGCTGTAGGCAGGTCTAGACTGATCTCCCTTTGAACTTTATTTTGACTTTTATTTTTATTTCTTGTAACCCATGAACCTTAAGTTGGATTTATACCTTAAGATAAGGCCTATGGTCTCATGTCCTGGCTTTAACGATTCTGCTGTCACATTCCAAAGGCGACCCTTTCTGCGGCAGGTAGTCTTGTGGGTCTTCAGCAGCTTTTCCCCTTGGGAACTCTTCTCCGATGAAGCAGGCGCTTGTGACTTTTAGCCTGAAAACTCCAGCCAAGCACTAGTGCTCGTCAGCTCCCTCTCAAACCATGTTCTGAACGAATCTCATTTTATGTCAGGAATTACTCATTCGGCAAACCATTCCTTCACTTCTGAACAATGGCCTTTCTTTAAGAGGTGGAGTTATCATGACTGGATTTATATACAGATATAGATATACACCAAATCGTAAGATAAAAATAAATTACTTTGTCTCCTGAATTTAAATGGATCAGTACAAAAATATTCTGGCTGAGGATCTGACCCATTATGCCTATATTTAGTAGTGCAGTTCTAAACCTGTATAGAGATAAAAAGGAAATCTTGGCTTCTCTACAAGGGTGTGTATCTGCACGTGAGAATGAATATAATTTTGTGAGTACAGGTTTAAAAATCTATCTTTTAATTGGGAATTGGAAATGTAGTTCCAAGATTTCCTTTCTTATTCTAGACACTAAAATAATGACTACATTAAACATTTTGTCAGTATGTGGCAGGCAAGTTGGTGGTCAGGTCTGCATTGGTTCTCTGTGGAGGTTTACAATCCCAAATATTCAAAGTAGTGCCCTAAGGAGATGGGTTTCCCTGAGGTGAGGATGGATTGGTTTTGAGGCTTGAAAGTCCAGTGAATCTGCAACATGAGAATGCCTTTGCACTGTAACTTATTTTCCAAGGGAAGCACCCCAGAATACCAGCAAATACTCTACACATATTAGATTGTGAGATGTTCGTTCTATTCCAGCCCAAATCTTAAATTATTCAGAATTTTTTTTTGAGATCTTGCTTAGGTTTGCTTGCTCGTAATTATTTTTGAAATAACATTAGGTTATATGCTTAACTTAAATCTCCTTCCAGTGAGTAACTGCTCCTACAGCTTTACTTCTCCTAACGAAGCAATTCTTGCCATCTGTTGTCAGTTCCTTTTGTGGACCTGTCTGTCTTACCTCTGCCTGGTGGAGGGCCATGCCATTTCTCTTTTATTGATTCTAGGGTCCTCTGAGACATGCTCACCCTTGTAAAGCAGCAGCAAGTGTTCTGCAGCTCCATCAGAGTTTCCACAGAACGAGCTGTTTCTGTTTTAATAGTCTTTATTAAGCTACGTATTTTTGCTGGTCCATGGGTTGGACACTTCAAACAGGCTTCGTGGTGATGCTGCTGGAGCTGTACTTGACAGGTATTTTTCAACCTGCCTAGAGTTAGCTGGGGTTTAGTATCATTTCAGACAGCTATTGTAGCACAAATTATGCTGCAACGCAGGCTACTGGTTAGACAATCCATATTTCAGGATGTAACGATGTTAGGTGTGCATTCAAACTTGTTAAAACTCTCTTGGACTGTAACTACATTTAAAAATGGTTTCAGCCACAGTTACAAGCCCCAGAGGGTTTTGCTGTCTCTCTCCTCCAGGACAGCACACACTACCTGCTTCCCGAGTTCTTGCTAGCCTACAGAATAAATGGTGAATTAATCTTCTGTGACTGAGAGAAACTTATGGTACATGAAATTTAGAATGCTGTCCAGACCCTTTCAAAGAGGCTTCCATCTCTTTCAGACCTCAGGCTCTAGAAAATTGAACCAAAGGAATATATGTTGTCCCTCTGACAGAACTCCTGTGGTTAACTATTTCTCATCCTTTAATTTCTCTGTGTCAATAACCCGGTGTTGATGCAGTCCGGTATTTTGTTCAGAAATCTGTTCAGAGGAGTGCTGCACCTGAGCTGCTGAGACAGTCACCTCCATCAGCCTGGCCGTGACCTTGCACGCACACTTGTCTGAAACTTCTGTATCAGCAAGGGCTAAATCCCCCTATCTGCATTATTTTCCCTTCCCGAACTGGAGTCCTTGACAAAGCTTTTTGCTTAGACAGGGAAGGACAATCTCACCAATGAGTAACCCGCTTGTCTAATTCTTCAGTCTTACTAATTGCTACAGTTGTAATTTTAAATCTGACTGGTGGTATCAGAAGGCCAAGTGCATGGCATTAGGTGGGTCAGGACCTGCAAATTCCAGCATCTTAATTTGACCTTTGGCAATTGACTCTGTGCAGTTTTATTCCCCATCTTTTCTCCTTAATTGCAGTTGCAGCTGTGTGTCTAGCTGCTATTACAAGAACTGAATTAGAAAAATGGAAGAAGTTATTCCATGGTGCTTTGGCTCTAGAAGTAGCTATTTAACCCAGTGATTTTGTTAGAGCCATGCATGAAATCTATGCCTCTGATGTCTCTTCTGTCATATGTACTTATAATGCTGAGAAAGAACACTCCCAAAATGATGATAAAGTGAAAGCTTCAGAATTGTGATAATTTTGACACATCATTACTATGATTGACATGATAAATAAGTCAGGTCATAAGGAGTAATGCAGCTCTAAATCCCCAACCGCATAAGCTTACTGAGAGGGAAAAAAGGGTCTATTAAATTTTCTGTATAGAGACTACAGTCAGTGGTGCATAAACAATACATTCTGTAGCAACCTGTTCCTTGCTCAAGTTGTTATTGGCAGGCACTGTGGCATTTCTACAGTCATTAAAAGAAGCTATCACTATTAATCTCCAGTCTCAAGGCAGACAGGTTTAACCTGAACCTTATCATCAAATAAGGGCAACATATATTTGTGCTTTGTTGAACGTGCCTTTTCATCTTTGGATGCTTTTCCTGTAATGTTATGAGAAGGGTTGAGGATTCTAGCCTGCGTTATAAAAGTTAGTAACGTGTCTTTCAAAAAGTCTTTTCCTCCCAAATCCAGGGGCATTCATGAAGGGGAGGAGTTTTCACAAAACTTGGCAGATCATTCTATGCATCCCCAGCATTCAGGGTATTGCTTGCTCCCTGATTTTCTTAGTCCTTGGTCTAGTAAAAAACCCCACCCTAAAGCTGCCCAAATGTATGCAGATGTATGCATGCACGTGTTCAGTTAGAGAGCTCAGGGTGAACTCTGTCAGTGGGCAGAGGAGTAACTCAGTGGCCAGAAGAGCATCTGGAGAGGGCTGGAGAACATCTAGATCAAATTCATATTAATATTCCTCCATTAGAAGGAATAGGTTTTTTGATGGATTGCTGAATCAAGTCTTCCAAGATATGTCAAAGAGTGATGTACTAAATACTGATGTATTTACTGTGTCCCTTTTCCTTCCTGGTGGCCTAGGGAACTTAATCCCACACTGCAGATACATCTGTAAGTACAAGACCCCTGGGAGGGGGCAGCCGTATGGATGAATTCATCAAGTTGCTTCCTTAGAAAGTGGTCCTTTGAAGAACCGAAAGAATAAAAACATTTTGATTCACTTTCTCTTTTGCCTCCCCTTCGTCAAGGAAAATTGTATTTTCCTCTGGGAAATACAGGAATCTGTTACCACAGACAAGTGGGAAACTGTGATTCATAAAGGTTACAGAGAGAAAATTCAATTTAGTTTTCATTCTTTCTAAAGAGAAAGTCATATCCTTTCTTGAATATCCCTTAACATCCTCTCAGAAATGGGATGACATCTGTCATTTAAGCTCTAAGTACTCTTGTCCCAGTTCCAACTTTTGGTTGTGGTAATCAAGTGATTAGTGAGAAACAAACTTATCCTAAGTTGTGTCTTCAGAAACCATTTTTGTGTGCAAATAAAAAAATTGAATTCCTACCCAGGAGACTTCCCTAATATAAATTATCTTTGAAGCATATAGTGTACTAGTATATGTAGTTTACCAGTGATATGCCAGTAGCCCTGTCCGCCCAGCCTGTTATAGGCAGTGTGCTCATCCAGCTGTTGACAGCAATACACTCAAAAGATAAGCAAAGCAGTTTACCCAGCACCTGATTTCACCCTTTTGGTTTGTAGTCTATCATAGATGACAATGACAGACATAGACTAGAAAATAAATTTAACAATTTTGAGTCCAATAATTTTTTTTTATTATTATTATTTTTCAGAAGAATGCTCTTTGAGGTAAGAGATACCGCTTGCCATCGGCTATCAAGGGTCAGGCTTAGGCTTTTCGAGGGGTCAGGTAGACGGTCCTTATTTTTACGTGTTTGTTTTGATGCTGCGGTATTTCCTTTCATCATCTGCACCTCATTTTTTTGAGCTCCTGATCCAAGTGCTTACAGACAGAGCTCCGTCTGAGCAATAAGTTAACGCTCTCAGATTTTCAGAAATACATTAACCTGCCTTGCTACCGTGTGAAAGTGGCAAATCCTGAGCCCCGTTTGGGTGCTGGCAGCTGGGAGCAGCTGGGACAAGCTGGCCGGCGAGAGGAGAGGCAGGAGCTGAGGTGGGCAGCGCGGGAGCCAGCCCGACGCTGTCTGGAGAAGGGACGTGCCCGACGGTCCTCACCAGGCAAATCCGTAGCGACCGGGCAGGTCCAGCCCCCGGCCGGGAGGTCAGCTCAGCAAGCTCCGAGCCCTGGGTGCAGGCATCCCTGCTCCGCGGCTCGGGCAAGGGCCGAGCTCCCGCGTTTCGGCGCAGCTCCTTCGTCGGCGGGCGGAGGAGCCGGGTGAGATTTCTCGCAGCTCTTTCTCACGCGGCTCTCGCAGTTAGTTGTTTTCCCGGCAGCCTCATCCGAGGGTATGCAGCCGCGCCGGGTCTGACCCGACCTTGCCGGCGGGCAGCGACAGCCAGGAGGGAGGAGAAGGCTGCGGAGCCTGCCGGTGCGCTCCGGGCCCCCGGTCCAGCTGGGAACTGGAATGCTGGTGCTCCTCCAGCTGCTCTGAGGAAGTAAATAGCAGCCAAGAGTTGATTTTTTTTTTTGAGCGTATGACGCTGACCACGTCTTCGTTCACAGGAAAATCGGGAAGGCAAAGCGATGCTGCTGGTTTGCATCTTGGCGGGCCCCAGTTGGGCGGCGAGGGCCCAGCGGTGCCCCCGGCCCCGGCTCTTTGCGGGCTCAGTGGCCGGGCAGGCGGCGAGTCCGAGGGCTCCCGCCAGCGGAATTACCTACCCCCTGCGTCCCTGTTCTGGGACGTTTCGGACTAGTCTTCATTTTGGCTTTTTTCTCTTTAAGTATGTTGAACATATACGTTAGATCTGTTTGACAAAGTACAAAAGAAAGATATTGCAGAACACTACTGTAGAGACAGAGGAGCAGGAAAGCAGATTCTGAACGCTAGAATGTAACATGCTGTTTGAATGGCCCTAACGTACATTATGATCTCGGGTTTAGGCATTCATTTGTAGTGCTCATAATAGCTAAAGCTCAGTTAAACTGCCATGATCACACGCACCAGAGTTTGCAGGCAACTCGAAACAATAACTCTGAGAAATGCAAATTGTCTGTTTTATTCTCATACTGGCATTACCCAGGATAAAACCTGGGAGAATACACTGTCTTTTTTTCCCCTATCCTGTCTGCTCTTGACCAGAGATGCAGTGAATAACTGTCCAATGCCGTCGGAAAATTTGCAGTAGAATTTAATTTAGATTGCCATATCACATTAACAAATCTTTCAACTGAGAGCTGACCTGCAAAGGGAGTGTGAGAAGGGGAGACAGCTTCAGAGCTTGCAAGATCCCCACGGATATTATATAGCAGCATCTTCTTCCAGTCGGAGATTGGAAAGAAAAGTTTTCCATCCTGTATTTGAGTATAGCCTAAAATGTTAAAAGGTCATAATAAACAGGTCAGACTTTCACCTGCTGTAGCCTCATTTCCGTAATGTTTGTCCTTGCCTCATTTTCACCACATGTAAAATGGAGATAATGGTTCCTACGTCTTCTGTAGAGGTCTCTGGTGTGCTGGTAGAAGCAGTTATTATTTTTCAAGAGCACTTTCTACTCCTTACGCTTTCCAGTGGTAATAAATTGTACTTTTTAATGGTAGGAGTAAAGGTTTTGTACAGAATTAAATCAGCTTTTTTAAATGTTCCACTTTACCTCTTTGCCGGGTTTTACATTTTATGCATTTGTATGCATAGAGAAGCATCAGAAACAGTAGAAAAATTGTTGGCATTTAAAAACATTTGTTTTAAAGCAGTTTTGGTGACTCTAGTTCTCCTATATGAGACAAGAAACAGATTTGTTTACAAGATGGTATTTTTTCTTGTTGTCTTTTATATTGGCTATTGCTATTAATTATTATATGCGATACGTGTGATTCACTGTAAAATGTACAATTTTACGTTCACCCTGCCTGTATTAAGGGAAGGTTCAACTGTTTACCACTTTCAAAGACAGCTTTGAGTAGTTTAAAATGATTTGTGGAAGACTCTTCATGTCCAGCAGAAATCTGGTCATTTTTATCCTGCACACGGTTACAAACCTAAAATTTGTGACCAGTCAAAAAATGGGAAATGCAGAGAAATACTTAAAAGCCCACATTTCCAGAGCTTTGGGTACACATTGAAGTTGAAGCTTGTAAATGTTTCCATTTATGTTATTAAAAAAGAAAACCACTCACACAAAAAACCAAACCCATGACCCTGTCCCCCCGCTCCCCCAAATTAACAACAAAACCCCAATCTCAATTTGTGCATCATTGCTTGCTGGATTGAGGCTAAGTGGTAATCAAGGAAAGTGTAAACCCAAGGCAATTTCCATGTTGTGTGAAATAAATTGCTTTATTAGATGTATAAAATCCTCAGTAGGTATGTCTAAAGTCCCTGTCTTGCGTGTATGCCACATGAGAGCACAGGGCAGCTGTTTATAGAGCCCCAGAACAGTAGCCTGGACCATGACACTGGTACCAGTAACTGCTCTGCCCACTTTATATTGGGAAGTGCAGTCTTGCCTGTATTCCCTTCGAAGTATCGAGTTCTGGGGTGCAGTAAATGCTTGAGTGTGAAGAGCTTTATTTGTAACTTATGGTGGGCTCTGTTACAAAGCTGCATTAAAGCATTTTGCTGAAATACCAAGTAATCTTTTTCTTTTCCAAAAGCGCTAAGTGAAAATGCATTGATTTTTATTTTCTTTCAGCAACTTCAATAGCTCAAGATTATGACTATTTTTAAGAGTGATAGAGAAATGTCAAAAATGCTTCAGTTGTACTTTTATATATCACTGGCCTTTGTTTTCTTCAGGTTTTTTGTGTTTGGAGTTACAGGCTTTGGAGGCAGCAGGAGGGAGAGATGATGGTGTATTTTGGAAAGCTGCTTGTATTTATGAGTTTTCTCGGAGATTTTGTGGTTCAGTAGGTAACACATTTTATTGTCTTAAATTTGGTCTATGCTGTAAAATTCTTTGGCTCCCGAATAGCCAAATGGTCTGGCGCACCTTAATCTCTTCTTTTGTAATTACTCTTGAAGGAGAGGAGAGGAGATAAATCAGTTATGTGACACTCCATGGGGTGTTTTCAGTAGCCTGTAGAGAGGCCAGCACTAGCTTTTGATACTACATGCGATTTATTCATGCAGTATTTTCTTTTGCTGAAGATAGGTGTGGATGCACTGAGTTTGCAGAACTAATAGCACAATCAAAAAGCCAGACAGAAGGCACGAAGCAGAACTTTGCAGGAGAAGGACCAGCATTTCCCATCCTGCCTTCCAGTTTCGGTTTAGCTGCTTAGTATAATTTTAATCCACACCTAAATGCGGTTTATGTGTGTGTGTAAGTGAGGTGATTCGTCCTTCTTCATTCCGTGTAGGTACTTCTAGGAGATGGTACGAGTATGAGGGAGGGCGAGTGACAATGTTTTGCTGTCGAGTGGACCCCGCAACATTTCCCTACTCTTGAAGTTGCTCTGACGTTTGATAGTTCTGCACTAACACAGCCCGTTACCATCTGGATAGCAGAATCATGTTGTTAAGTGTTACTTTGGGGGCAAATCTGAATAAAACGGGTTGATTAAATCTAAACAATGTTGTTGTGTTCTGCCTAATCACACATTGCCAATTAATTGCAAACGGATAACCCAAGGACATTTTGGAAAGTGACAGTATGTTTCTAAACCTAGGGGTGAATGTATTTCTTTTTAAACTGAGATGAAATAGATGTCACTTGTATCTCAACAATATATAAATTCATGTCTTAGACGACGACACATTTCCTAATGTACCATTTTCTCATTTTATCTCTCATTTATTCCCCCTAATTTTCCTTATTAACTGTAATTCTGTTGTGACATCCTAGTGTCATATTATGGTGATAGAAATTTCAAATAAGGAGCAGCATGAAATGCAAAGTTTTGCATGAGCTGGGAGACAAGAGCACCCTGTGGAAATAAGCTTCTGGTTTTCACTATGAAAGCAATGAGTCCTTGTCGTACGCGGGAGAGGCCGTTTGCCATCCTTACAGCTGAAAAGAGCGACCCAGCCCTTCCCGGAGAGGGGAAGAAGTCAATGCAAGATGGAGAAGACATCATACTCTTAAACTCCTCTCTTATCTGGGAACAGCAGATAGGAAATTATAAGTACATTAATGCAAACAGCATTTGTACTGGCCAAGTAAGGTACGACTAAGAATTTATTTTTAACAATGCTGACACTACCCATACTGCAGAAATACTAACAAAGAGCCTTGAGTAATAACTTCCCCTTAGATTTCTTTTTACAGTACTTGCAGCATTCTCTGAGAAGGCATTTATGTACTGTGTATAAATAGGCAGATACAAAAACCTATTCCATCTTCCAGAGAAGAGAGACACTGGTTTATTCTCACTTCAGAAAATTAAATGCTTATCCATCTGAGGAATTATTTTTGAATGAATAAGTTTGTAGACTTTCTTTAGCGGGGTTATTCTTTGCTCTTTTGGAACATTCTTTGCTTTCACACTTGTTTTGTTCTTGCTACAGAGGAAATACAGCAATGTGTATTTTTCTCCCTGCTGAGGTCTGAGGCAACCTTATATTATAAAATAACCAAAGATTGATAATCACAAAGGCTGCAAAGGGAAAGCTGCACTTTATTTAGAAGAACATCTGTGCTATAAAGAGGAAGAAAAATTCTTTCTTTTGATAGAAAAATATTTCTTTGGATTCTGAGCTCTGCTGTGTGAGTGGGTTTGCCCCGCTTTTTTATTTTACAGTACTCTAAATATATAAATGAAATTTTATTTGCTTCTGAATGTCTGTGACCTGAACAACTCTTCTTTTATTAAGGATTGTATCCCTTTATAGAAGCAAGTGGACAAAGTAACATGATATGGTCAGGGGGATGGAGAACTTTAGACCATATGGAGTGGACCTGAGGCCCATGATAACCTATTTCTCAAAATATTATTTTGACAAGTCATTCCATATGTTGAGTTGAGTTAGCTGTTGGAAGAAGGCTGTGGGGTATCTTGTTTTTCAGATCTGCTCTCTTTATGTAAAGACTTGGAAATAGCAGACCTTTGGGAGCAAGGTAGCAATCTGGATCCCAAAACATGTTTCTCATATATATTTATAAATAGAACACAGCAAGAGTTGACCTTGAGCTTAAAAATGCTGTTCAGTGAGTGCATCTTGGTTTGAATAGTAGTTCAGCAACAAAGAACAAAACTGCCTATTTAGTTCAATGTTATAAATATCTGTAGAAGTGCTCTCCTTTAAGCCTTCTTAAATTGTTCTGTGCCTGTAGCATCCAGGATCTGAGGGCAGTTTTTTAAATTTGTTTTTTTTTTCTTTTAATGTTCAAAGATGTTTATATGTAGTGAATTTTAATCCCTGTTCTTAAATTGGATTTTCTGGAGAAAGCTTTGATCAACACCTTGCTTATCCAGTAACTGCAAAAATGTACTTGTATGGCTTTAAGTGAGTGTCTCTTATGTGCGCTTTTTAGATAATGATGGCTGATTTGGTGGCCTGTACGCATTTACTGGCATCAAATCTCTGCGACACAAAAGCCCTTTCCTTCGTTGTGAAGGACAGATCAACTGTGGAACACTTTCAGATTTGTCTTCTGCTTATTCTCAGCGAGGGCAGGTTTAAATTCTTTTCTTTAATCTTTCAGGAAGATTACGATTTTTAAACAAGCGGCCAGGTACACTAGATATCCAGGCCTAAGGAAATCTCTAAAATCCAATAATATTTATTATTTCCATGTATTTGCCAGGAATTTAATAGCATTCTCCTGAATCTAAGTTGATGCTAGAGAACTCCAACTTTTTTTAATCTTGGAGCCTAACTGAAATTAATTTTAGCTTCATCAGGCCTATTTGTCAGATGATCAGTATACACGGGCAAGTGTCTGTTTCCAATGTACTGCACCACAACATCAGGTTCATTTAAAAAAATGCTACAAAGAAATAGATCTTAGAAACTCACATATGATCAATTGTATGTATTTGTTTTATGCTCTACGGAGCATATTTAATCTTAAATCTTCCCTGTGAAAATAGTGCTTCAATTGTTGTTGTCATAAAATAAATTTGTGAAGGCATTTCTTAAATAATTTCCCTTGAAGTCACTGCAGATGCTTTTTTTCTATTTAAGTCCGGTGAAGGATAGATGAGAATGTCTTTTTTTTTTTCCTCTTTTCTTTTTTTTTTTTTTTTTTTGTTACCACCCTTTCATTTCTAAGTAGAAGAGTGTTTAAACTTGTTACACGTTTAAAGGAGAACCAGCAACTAGATTGTCAATTGTATGTTTTTATTTGTGCCAAAGTAAGGAGTTAAGAAATGCATTTATTAAAAAAAATGAAGCCACATACAAAGATACATTTGAAAATAGAGGGCAGCATTTTATTGCCTCTCATTTCTCTTTCTTTCCTGCTGCTTGACAGTAGACCAGAATGTGCTGGTGAGAACTGCGGCATCTGAAATAGCAGCGGTTCTCCGATTCCGGTAACGCAGCCCTGCCCCAGCTCAGCTTTCCTTCTTCAGTTCTTCTCCCAGCTCTTGACTCAGCGCTGAATTTCGCATTTCTGGGCATTACGATTAACCACCAGTTCTAGTTTATTTAACATCCAATTACCGATGTGTGGTTTATTAACTTAATTTGCCTTTATTAAGAAAGGCAGTGGTAAATATCCAGATACACGAAGCCCCGAGGCTCTAAGAAGTTAAAAACTTGGTTTTGTCCTCGGGAGAAAGTGACTTTTGCTGCCTGCCGCAGAAATCCCTGCAGCCGCTGCCGGATCCCTCAAACCCGTCTCCTCCTCCTCCTAACTGCGTGCCCATTTCTATTTAAAAGGATGCTTCTCTTACGATGCACTAAAGTGCATTGTCAAAATATACAGCCTCTTAAAAAATCATTTCCACTGATGAGTTATTTTAAACCAAAGCCTGTTTTGGATTACGCTGCCAAAACCCCGAAGTTTCTGGGTGCTGGCTGCGCCGTGCCGCTCTACCCGTTGCCTCTCGCATGGCTTTGAAGAAGACTCTGAGGCTAATAGATTCCACTGCTGGACCAGGGATATTTCACACACCCCCCCCCCTTTTAACTGCTGTTGAATAAGGTTGTACACTCTATCCACTTATAGAGCCGATATTAAAGTTATCTGGTGAATTGAAAAGCCACCTGAGTGTTCTTTAGCTAGAATAGCTTGAGGCTATATATTTTTTCATGTTAAAAGCTCTAATGATGTGCCGGATGATAAGTTTCTAGGCAGAAAGAAACCCCTCACGGTGCATGGGGGAAGGTCAGGTCAGTGACAGAGACTGAACTTCCAAATTGCTCTTTTTGCACCAGGAGTTGTGAGAAGGGAATTTCAGAGTGTTGGAGCAGAAATTTGGTCTGCTTTTGAATTTAGCTGCTGAATCATCACAGGGAGCTGTGTAACTAAGCAGTGGCTTAATTTCCTTAAAACTACATGGGACAACACCAGAAATTTTATTTCTGAAGTAGTCCTAAAATACCAGGTGGGTTTGTAGACCTCCGGTAGTAGAGAAGAGGAGGAACAAGTCTGTTTTGTGGAGGACTTGCCCCCAAATAGCAATTTCTGGGTCACCTGCACTTAATGGCCTGTAGAAAAAAGGGCAAAATCAGGAGAGAGGGGGAAAAAAAAAAAAAAAAAAAAGGCAGATCTCCCATCCCTGTCCCAGTCTATGGAGCAGAACTAGTGAGACCCAAGCTGGAGACACTGTCCCACCGGTGGTTCCTCGCCTCGGGCACTCACCACCAGCAACACGTTTTCTGTTTGTAAATCAACTGTATTTAGGCCTCCGTGTCTCATTATGCCCAGGAATAGACCCTAAAAACGCTCTACAAGGTTTTAGAAGCTTCTCAACCTGTATTTTAGGCTCTGTTTTATCTAATAAAAGATATAAAGCTCTTCTTTGCTGTAGTATCTACACACAAAAGGGTATAAGTCATCTTGTGGGTAGAGTTGAGTTCTCCATTAATCTTTCCCTAGGGCTAAAAATAACAGCTCTTGCAGTCTGTGTGAAAGTCCTTACAAAGGGGAAAAAAAGCTGTTACAAATGTGGCTGTTATTTGTTTAAACATTTGGAAACATTGATAGTGTGATACTAGGGGTTTGGTGGTGTTTTGTTTTTTTTTTTACCCTTGCTCCTATTCTTTTTTTTGTATATATTTCAGTGAATCCTTTCAAACTTGTCAGACAAGAAAAGTTTGGCTTATTTAGCAAAGTAAAATTAAGACTGTGAAGGAGTATGATTGTTTTCTATAAATACTTTGGACATAAACATCACAGAGGGAGAAAACAGCTATTTAAGCTAAAGGACAGCTTTGGCAGAAGAACAAATGGGGTACGTTGGCCATGCATACATTTAAGCTGGAAATTAGGAATAGTTTTAACAGGTTGAAGAACAAAGCTCTAGGAAACTTTCCAACCAGAAAAGTGGTGTTAAAAACCCTCAATATTTACCACAAGCCCGGGTATATTTGGAAAGGGGATTGCCTGACGGGCTGCCGGAGGGACAGGGATCTAGGCTGAGCCGGGAGGAGCTTTCTGGTCCCCTGCGCCAAACACAGTTAGTAGGAAGCTCCGTACACATTAAATATCTTCTTGCCAACGCTTTGCATAATTAATACATTTTTTTCCACTTTCTCCTTTAAGACTGTCTTTCTGTAATATTATAGATCTACTTGGACTAGGACTGTAAGTATTTTCACTCTCTTCAAACCAACCACCAAGTACCTGATGTTAAGTGCATTTTGAACTGCTGGCAGAATTGCGAGCTTGACTGGGTAAATCACACATTTTGTAGGTTAATTTCTTTGGGTAACTTTATTTTTCCAAGTTAAATGCATCAGAAGTACTGTTGTAACATATACGGCCTATCGCACAGGCCCAGAAGGGGCGGATAGAAAAGGAAGGACTGCGGGTTTTCAGGCACTGCTTTACGACATGGGCGATTCAGCCAAGATGAATTTATGCAAGGCTTTCTCAGCAGTTGTTGATGAAATCTTTTGTAATTGCTTCTCTTTACCATAACCCCGCTCATACACTGGGTATTGAATTTGTGATCTACTTGCTGGATTTTGTTCTGGGTTTTATAATTTTATTCACTTTTTTTTTTTTAATTTTACTTGTAGTGGAAATGAGTCGTGTTTGATTTGATGTGGGCAAAGCTTAGTCACATTGACAAGAGTATATTGAGTCAATAAATATAGCTGCCCTAGATTGTCCACTTGTTTTGCTTGTATTGTGTTTTGTAAACCTTTTTCCTGTCTGGTGTTTTATTCATATGTCATCGTGTCTGATGTGTGGATCAAGATGAGGACTGTATATATAAGAATTCACTTGCTGTGATTGATTCAAGTAACAAGGCCACTTTCCCTATAAATTTGATCTACAAAGATAAGTTTTTATGCTGTTGCTTGTTTACTTTTTTTGAGGCTGGAGTCTAGTTTCCCAAAGGTTCAAGATCAGAAATTATATTAATATGTACATGTTTGAGGAGTCTTAAGATATCATCAGGTACTCAAAAGTCATAATTCTTCATACACCAACCCTGTGCCATTAGATTGCTAATTATTTTATAAATATGTGCTTTTTGACTCAAAAAACCACTGTCTGGAGTTTTAATGGTATTCATCAAACTAAACAAATGTGACCAAGACACAGGGAAGTGTCTGGTTTTTTTCTTTATGTCTAGAAATCTGAGCAGAGACCTGTACGGTGCACAGTAGTGCACAGTAGCATCACATATTTCCCTTTTCTTGAAAATGAATACAGTCCTTGCTAGAATAAAAGTGAAAAAATGAAGTGGTAGCTATTATTGTCTTAATGCTCTTTTATTGTATAACCTGTTAATAATCACTCTAATAAGTAGGGAACAAATAGGCAACCCATGTTTTAGGATAGAGTTTTATGATTGAGAAATACACTTTTTTCATTATTTGCATAATGCTTCTCTGTTGTGCCCGCAGGTGGTTGTCAGCATTTGCTAGTCTGTTGATCAGGCTCCAGTTCCTGTCTTGCATCTTGTACTGCAAAAGGGAAGGGAAATTAATCTATTATTGATCAGGATCCAATTCCTGTTGTGTATCTTGTACTGAGGAGGGAAAGGGGCATTAATCCATTGTGGGTTGATAATCCAAACAATCTGCAGGCTGTACCTGGAAAAAGTGAAATGTATTCCATTAGACATTTTGTATTTGTAAGGTCTTTTTTTTCCCTCGAGCAATCCTGAGATGCTGGGTGATTGTTATTTCTCCTCTTTTCTCATATTCCATGTTACACAGGCAGAGATAGCACATTCTTGATGCCATAATGTTGAACTATTTATACGTGATACTTTCGCTATTTGTATTGGACTCATCTCCTATTCTGCTTTTTTCTAATATAGGTATCCATAATTTGGTAACATGAAGCTTTGCATGTATCCTGCATAGTAATTGCGAAGGCATTTCTGCATACTGTGCAAGTCTGAAAGTCTGTAGGAAGTTTATGGTGAAGGTTTTCTAATCTTTTTCTCCCAGCATAACTTATAAATGGTTTCAAAGTTCTGTTAAAGGATTCAATTTCTCCTTGAGCTTGAGGGTAGTGTGCTGGTGATCTTTTCTGTGAAGTGTTTTTCTCCCGTAGACAAATTCCATGATATGAAGAAGTAAATCCATCTTTGCATACTGATTCCTGTGGGAACCGAGAAGTAATTGCGGTAGTAACTAACACCAAGGGTAGGAATGATTAGCCACCAACATCACATCCCGGGCTCTACCCTGTATTAAATAAACGAGGGCGATCTGGGTGATTATTTAGGTGACTCTCCCTCCTGCTGCCCATGGTCACCTTGTTTGTATTAAGTGTCTTCAGAGGGTTGGGACCTGTAAGCAAGCCTCAAAAATAAGACTTGTAATTTTTCTCAAGTCTGAACTCAAGCTATTACTTCTTCTCAAGAGATAAACACTCGCTCTCACCTTCTATTAAGGCTGGTTTGCCCCATATCTCTCTGAGATGAATTTGAGCATCCATTGAAGTAATACGCTTAATATTCTGCACTGCAAACACAGATACAGATAAACTTTGCATGCCATAATGTAAAATCTGGGGAAGAACCTAATGTTTATACATTGCTGAAGGGGAAAGCACCTTTTATGTTTTCAGTCATATGGCCGGAGTGGGATTTCATCTCTGTTGGGAAAATGAAGCACCCAAGTGGCTTTGATAAAGTCTGAGATCTTTACCAGCTGTAAATTACATTTAAAATTCCCTGTACCTTACATGGCAATATATGCAGTGAGATAAAAACACTGTCTTTTCAGAGATGATAGGCCAGTCTCTGTAATTATTGTATTTATATAACAGATTAAAAATTCTACAGCTTGTCAGTATTAAAAAAACCCCCAGTGCTATAGACCACTTGGGGCTGGTTTCATTCTTGGTCAGACAGGAGGAGGGAAGGGGGAAGTTCAGTGTGATCCAGGGCTGGCATTGTGCAGATACAGCCACTGGTGATAAAAACAAATAGACTGTGCAAGAGGCGTTCACTCTTTATTTTTCTCTCTTCCCTCAATATATTTCTGCTTTGTGCAGGATTGCCAGATTCTTGAATTCCACAGTCTGTAGAGGAGTTTATGTTTAGATGGACAGAAAAACTCTAGATCTTCTTTTCCTTTTTCTCTTTTTAGGGGGGGGTGGTTGCTCTTTTTTTGGCTCTTTTTTCTCTTTTTTAAAAAAGTCTAATATGGAAAAAAATAATATTGATGCCAGTTTACCTTAATATTTTGGGCTGTAAATGGCAGCAGTTCACCAACTGCTTTGTGAGCAGCTGGGGACGGGAACTACTGAAACAGTTCCAAGATAAGCTCCCTCCACTTGTGAGTCAGAGCCTTTGGAGTTACGATAATCAAGCCTCAGAAATTGGTTGGGGCCCGTCCTGAAGGCATTTCAGTTACTGGGCCCTGGTAGATACCAGTAATAATTAATACAGTGTCTAATGAGGAGGTTTAGAAGCAAAGGGAAGATTGGAAATACTGTGAGTGCTGTGACTAAAATAGATAAAATTTAAAAAAAAAAAAAAGAAAAGCAGAGTGTGCTCTTTTTTGGAGAAAAGTCCCTGTTTGGATTAGGACTCTTGCCTGTGGCAGTCCTTCCATCCAGCCACCTATTGAGGGCTAGAGTAAGATGAAGAGCACATCCCTTCAGTGTTCTTCAGTGCCCATCAGCCTCGTCTCTGCAGCTTCCGACGAGTTCCCCGGGACTTGCTGTGCCCAGGACTGAGACACCCCTTGGCTACAGCTCTGGGGTCAGTGTTTTTCCCCAGTGTTGCTTTGCTTTCTTAGCTGAGAGGAGGGGATCAAAAAGCAGGTAGAAAGGGAAGAAGATTTTTTCTTTCAGAAAGATAGAATATGGGTGGGAATGGTGGTCCCCTATTAGCAAATTCGTCTCGCTATAACTGTGTTCTTGGATGCCTTTGTGTTGCTCTCCCATTTCGGTGTCTTGAATAAATATTTCCTTTAGAGAAACTGAAGCTCAGTCATTAAAATAAAGGATACGTGGGAAGCTGAGCAGTTCTTAAATACTGTGAAACATCTATAGGGGACTGTGGCATGGCAGGGAGGGGAGATGGTCAGTGATGAACGCAGAGAAGCTGCCTGAGGGAGGGGAGGCAGAGGAAGGGGAGGAGGTGATGAAAAGCCAGTAGGAAACAGCAGAGACCTAGGAAACTGGGACAAGAAGTCTGGTGAAGTGAAAAAGGAACAGCGAAGAGGAGGAAAAAAGTCAATTGTTTTCTACAAAGGATTTTCAAAGAAAATGTCTGTTTACCAAAAATGACGTTCTGCATTGTATTTTAGTGTAGCACCAGTCAAGTAAAATCATGTCAGTGTAGTGCATTAGGAGGCAGGAGAGCGACGGAGTGGCTTTATTGACAGGTAGGATAAGAAACTTGGAAAGTCTGGGTGGTTTTTCATTATCTGGTTGTTTGAGAAACTCTCTACCTTCCACAGCCCAACTGAAGTCTGATTTGCTGTGTCACATCATCAAAACAAAATTACAGTGTTATTCCTTAGCTAGATTAGGAGCCTGGCTACTCTGATATTCCAACCTGTGGGTTCCTTACAAAAGGATGAAGGTCTGAAAGGACGGGCAACACGCAGATCCCACGTTACAGCCCTATTGAGATTTGCGCTCTACAGTAAAACCAAGTTCCTTTGATATTTTGATTAGCCGCAAAACAAAGCAGCAAACTACCCCCTGCAAAAGGAACCGTGGGAATGTCCCTCTTGGGTTTTATTTGGCAGGACTGAGGCCAGAGTGAATTATGGCAAGTGGTTTCTTTGTGCTGCAACGGGAAACTTCACTGTCTTTGAATATGAAATAGAAATATGCATGCTGTTTATGCACTGTTTAGATAATAGTTTGAAATGTTGTTGTTTTGTATGTATGCTTGTTACACCTGCAGCTGACCTTTGTAGGGATATTACTTAGAAACCAAGCACTAACCATTTAGATGAGCCTTCTGTATCACATCCATATTAGTTCACTCGCTCGAACCTCTATCAGCAGCCTGCTTTTAATGGATTTGGTTCAGCGATGGTGCAAAATGAAAATATGCACATACTTTGTTTAGATTCTTGTTACGGTCAGTAAGAAAGTCAAACAAATCTGATGTTTTCTTGGTTGCAGGCAGTGAGGTGCACCTTTATTTGCCCTGCTTATCTGCTCGCCGCACAAAGAGCCGTTCGCGGGTGGTGAGCTCCTGGGGGTTACAGCAAAGCCGGCTTCTCTTCGACGGCTGGTTTTGGTGGGGCTGAGCCGTTCTTCAGGGGAGCTGATAAGTCAAACAAGTGGTTTTCCTCTTTTCTAGATGTAGATAAGAAATGATTACTGCCGAATTAGTAACTTGTTTGTTGAAGTTCTAGCATTTACTGTTGTAAACCTTCATCTTGCGCAGAAGTAGCGGTGAACGGTAATGCTGAGGTTATTTCCTCTCATCAGTAACAAGGTACTAATCTGATCACAGCTTGTTTTCTATTTTTTTCAATTGCTATCTGGAAAATTCCCACCATGAATACCTCTAAGACCACCATGGAAATCTTCTTAGAAGAGAGTTGCTACCTGATAGCATCATATTTCCAGGAATGTTGTGGAGCAGAAATGAAATCTACTAAAAGCTTGTTTTTTGAGATCTCATGCAAGTTGCATATAGATGCTCTGTCAGGTCGACAGAGCATATTTATGGGAAGAAAAAAATATCTGCTTACTACTTCCTCTACATACTATTCTTGGATGCTTAAATTTATTCAGAAGTGTGGGTAGTATTCTTAAAGTTTTAAAATTATACTACGCGCTTTTATCTCCTATGGTACACTATTTGCTATCAGTTACAAAAATGTCAAAAGGTAAAAATTTGGTCATTCACTAGTTCAGAAATCTGCTAGCCTCGCGAACTTTGAGCCCCATTGCCAAAACCTTTGTCTGTCCAACAAGTGAAATCCGATGTCAAGTGGCTTTTGGCATGCCGGGTGCGAGAGAAGTGAAGAATCTTCTATCCGTTTTCTATTCTTTAGGGAATTATCTTGAAAGAGAATGTCAGGGTTCATACTTTGCATTTGCCAGTTTCCCATTCTACTTAATGGGCACGGGTTAGCCTCCTTTGCAGAAATCATTTGATGAACTGGCTTGCTTTTCTATCGGTTTAGTTTTATTTTTGTTACTTTTCCCTATAATTCGTTTATTGGATTCTGTATCTTTAGAAAATTTTATTACTCTGTTATTCAAGCTAAAAAATAGCTAATTTTTCTTTCCCAAATGAGTTGCTTGAAGCCAAGTACCTATGAATACATGGGTATTTTAATTCACTTACTAAATGTATACAGAGAAAATTTACAAGCAGCCTTTTTACCATTTTTTAAGTGTCTGCTGACTGTTGCATAAGCTAAATTATTTACAGTGTGATGCCTCACAAAAGAATAGCAGATTTGGGTTATTTACTTTCCTGATAAGAAAAAGGGATTGAAGTTGCTGTGATATGCTGCTTTGTTAATTTTATATTTGTTCCCCAGTGTGTAAAATCTTTTTAAAGAACTAACATGAGTATTGGCAGACTCTTTTGAAATGGTATGGAAGTGGTAAGATTAAACAAAACATGAAAAGGTCTTAAAAATATAAGTCAGCAAGTGTTTGATAAAAATAAAAGTGCTCAACAGTAGAAAACCTCTAGGATGCTTAATTTATTTGCTCTCCATTTGAGAATGGCCCTTGCACTCCATCTGGGAGTAGTTCTTGCGAGTTATGTGTTTTGAATGATACCAAGCCGGGTATATTGAAAGAGTGTGTTTGTACAGTGTAATGAAAGCCATCGAAAATGGCCACGCTGACGATCCCCCCTTAACGAGGAGATTAGAATCCACGGCGAGGTCGAAGAGCGAAGTTTGCAGCCGCGTCGCTCGACAAGATCCTTCGCCTGGGACGTGTCGGTCCTCGCCGGTCGCGGTTGTGCGGAGTCTTGACGAGGTTTTTTCTGCCCCCGCAGGTGCCACGGAGCCGTCCGAGACGGCGGCTCCCGTCCTCGTCGTCCCTCCGCAGAACACTAGCGTCGTAGCAGGGAGCAGCGAAGTCACGCTGGAGTGCGTGGCCAACGCGAGGTATTGTAAAAGCCCCAGGGGGTTATAAAGAACCGGTTTTAATGCACTGTCCTTTACTGAGAAGGACGTGGGAAGTTATTCTCATTTTTTTATTAATTTAGTGATCGAAGCAGAATGCTTGCTCTTCAAAGTAACTTTACAAATAGTCTTGTTTGTCCAACATTACTGAATTAAACATATCGGTTTTTCTGGCCCGATAAGGCTATAGGCAGAGGTACTTTCCCACCTGTTACTCACACGGTAAGGAAAAGAAGTGTAGTGTTGGTCAACCAGCAGATATTGTCTTAAGGAAAAAGTTATGTTAATGGTTAATAATATTTTGGCTATATTGCCTGTTGACACGAAAGGCAATATTGTTGAACAGTCTGTGCTTCTTAGTAAATAAATTAGTGAGGCTCTCCTATGAAGTAATTTATTACAGATGCTCTTATTTTACAGTGATTATTGCTCAACCGTTCATAATGCACCATAATACAGAGTTCACAGCATTCCTCTTGTTTCCGTCTAGTTGGCCTTGAATAGCATTGAATTCCAGCGAAAGTGAATAGTTGAGGTCCTCGGGTGATAAGAAGACCAACTGATTCACTTTCCACTCTGAGGGCAGAGATGTTCTTGATATGATTAATATTGTTTTGGTAATTGAGTTATAATGAAAGCACTTCTTATGCAGCTGATTCCCATAGCAGTATTTACTCTTTTTGCTCAGAGAAATCAAATTATTAGCACTTAAATTCTATTGCTGTATCAATTAGCTGTACTTGCATAATGCCACCCGAGTAGTCTGTCGTCTTGATGTGTGGAAGTTACATATGCATTTACTTTTTAATAGTGAATGTCAGAAATAGAGCAAGACTTAGAGAAATTTTATAATCTGTATATAACTGCAGACAAGATCATTCTCTAATCTCTATGTTTTATTGTTGTATTCTTGTTTTGTTTTGTTTTTAAAACCTTGGCAGACCTCTTGAGAGACTAAGCATGACCTGGAAGAGAAATGGAGTAGAAATAACCAGTGGCATTAGCAGTTTTGGGAGACGACTCACTATCACCAACCCAACCTCTGCTGATGTGGGGATGTACTTCTGTGAAGCGAAATTGAGAGACAGCACAGAGGAACCAGCAAGAGCAAAAGCCTTCCTTTCTATAATGGGTAATTCTCAGGGCAATGTGTTTTTTAGTAAAACAGGCTCTGGACTGAGGTATAATAGCAAATAAAATTGATATCTTAATATTTCATTGACCTTACATTTGAACCTTTCTTCGGAGAACAGAACAAAGGAGGCGAAGGAGAGTTATCTTCCAAATTAATTCAGCTGTTCTTGCCCATGAATACAAATTCATCAAATAGATTTTTTTAGTCTATTTTATTTTATTTTTTAAACATTGATGTGATTCTGAATCCCCTGTGAAACTATACATTTAATCAGAAGTTGAGGAAATACAGTAGTAAAATCCTTATTGGGCAGCTTCCACATCTTGGCTTTTAGATGCATTAAATCCTGATTAACTCCCAGCTTGCTTACATCTAGTTTTAATATGTCAAGTGCCTGTATTTCTGAAAGAAGCCTTTTAGGAGCACTTTGGTGTGTTGTCTGCTCCAAGTGCCAGTCGGGGGGCCAAGGGCATTCCTGGGCACGCAGGCGGGCAGATATCATTCCTGAGGCAACAAAAGGGAGAAGGAAATATCGTTAAAATTGGTGCTATGTGCTAGACCTTTGACTCCAAAGGAAACTTTGGACTGAATATTTTTCAAGGGACGTTGGTGCCCGTTCAGTGCTTGTTTCCTCCATCACCTCTGTGTCAGGGTTTTGCTGTAGCGAGAAGGTTGTCATTTGGGAATGCTAGTTACCATGCATGGCATATCCCGATGTAATAACGCAAATTAGCACGCTGCACACAGTGTAGAGTTTTTTAGGACTTTTAGAATACAAGAGATGTTTTAGAGCAGAGACATTTAGCTGTTTTAAGCCACAGCTGATTGCGTAAAGTCTAGCTTTTACGTAATAGTCCCAGTAATAACTGCGCGAGTGTCCTGGAGAGGTTATTGCTCTGGCAATGACACAAGTCTCAGCGTTGATTGGAATTCAGGCACGTGTATTTCTGTAGGGCACTGCAGAGGGAATTCAGCACACAATTCTCTACACTCTTCTAGCCTTCTGAAAATACAATTTTAAAGGCTGCTCTACGGTCTGTATTCTACTAAAGCAATTTATAGTAGTTCATGCTAAAGGAGAACACAGCTCTTCTCTCTCCAAAGCTCTGTTCCAGGTTCATTTGTAGCACTGTCTCTCTATTATATTTATTACCTACTGGATTAAGTTTGGTTCCAGTCTTTTTCTATGTATTCTGTTTCTTAGAATTATTGCCTCACAGCTTCCCTTCCCTTTAAGGAGCAGAGACAGATTTCACTTATTTATGTTTTTTGTTTAAACTCTTCCTTATTCATAAGATTTTATTGTAACTAGCTTAACTTTGCTGCTGTGCTGTCGGATCCAGTCTAACGCAATACTTAAAGCAGCCTCTCGGTTAATGTAAAAGATTCTTAAATACAGTTACAATAAAACTGAGAAACAATCATTGGGGAACCATATTAAACAAGCTGTGCTGCCTTTCTTTAATAGCTTATCTGCTCTCTTATTTTTAAATGTTTTATTTATTTCTTACCCAGTTTTAGGGGGCTGTCAGGGAATGAAGTTATGAAAAGGCCTGTAGATAAGAACAAGCAGATGAAAGAAAGCAGAAACAAATTGGTTACCAATTACTTTTATTTCCTTCTGATGGAACAAGACACTTCAGTTGCAGGTGTTTACTCAATGTGTCAGCAAAGCCTGATAGATTTCTTTATTTATGAGTTTCCTGAGCTGCAGGATGGATCTCTAATTCTAAACAGGAAGCCAAATCAAAGGATTAGTAGTTAATGCATAACTTATATTCAGCCTTAGAATTCTTGGATGGATCTGGCTGTCACTTAATTAGTCAAGGGACAGCTTCTAGAAGAAAGCACAGAAAAGATTCAAACCTAAGGATTTTGGTGGCGTATCCGTCATAGTCTATTGGAGTAGTGCTTACAGAGAATCAAGGATGCTTGTCCGTTTGCATGCATAAAATATTCGTAGTGTGTACATGTTGACAGTGACCTGATAATGAGCTGTACTTCTTGGGATAATAACACACCGTGGACTTAATAAGGGGTCTTGACTAATAGGCAGAGGAAATTGTGTTAATAGAAGAGGTTTGTTTTCAAAATGACTGGGATAAATCAAATACCTCAATAGTATGGTAATGAGGGCTTTTGTGGATCAATAGAGAAAAATATTTTGCTATTAACAGGTAGAATAGGGGTAGTGATAAAAAGATGCATCAAAGATGTCACAAATACCGACTTAATCAAAGCTTTTTCACAAATGTATCAGTCCTTGCCTTTCCCAGCTAAGGGAAGTCACACAATCTGAGTGTGGGCTCGTGGTGACAAGAGCTTTATTAGAAAGCAGTGGAACTTAGTACAAAGGCATGTACTCAGTTCAAATTATTATTTGCGATCTACCATGTTATCTCTGAAGTTTTTTCTGAATATTTCTGAGACTACGTCTCAGTTTGTAAATTAAAATCACAATAATATTTGAAAAATCTGAAACTCTAATGTAATAAAGTAGTACTGCATAAGCAAGAAAAAAATCCTCTAGTCTTGTGCTGCACTGCAATTTTCTTCTGAATGTGGCAAAGAGCTTTCTGACATCTTCGTATTTTTCCAGCAAAGATAAACTGAGGTGGTTCCAAACCTTGGTTTTATTAGCTGCAGTTGTTATAAATTTTTAAAGGGTAGCATGTTCCTCAGTTGGCACAGTAACACTTTGGGAAAGATTTGTTGCAGATTAGATAAGAGCACATTTGTTTTATCACTAACAGTCTGAAGATTAAGTAATTTAAGGAGTCATCTCATGAACAAACCAATTTGAAAATTGAGCTAGTCTTAAATTCTTTTGCTCCAGTTCTGCAAGTTCTGTTAGCGACAAATTGCAATAGTTATTTTTTAAGTGATTGTTCTATGGGAAATTATGAATTTTAGGAGCTTAAGAAAATGAGGAATGAAACACTTCCACTACATGAAATCCATACTGCTCTTTAAATTAGATGCAGTCAGAAAATAAAATCTGAACAAAATGAGGAGAAAAACAATGAGAAGGAACAGCCTAGTGTGATGAGGTATTGAAGCCCTCTTGGCCTGTCCAAAGGAATAGGATGGAATAAAGCAGAGTCATGGCAGAGGGCTTCCCATCTTTTTGGAGGAGCTTTGTGTCCAAAGAACTACATCAATAGATATAGTATTCTCATCTTGGTGTTTCCTAGGGAGAATTTTTACAGCCCAGCTGGATAGATTCCTTTCTGAAAATAGGATGATAGGGGAGTGTTGCAGGTCTGTGTCTCTCTTAAAGGCTGCCCTGGTTCTCGTCGGGTACAAAGGACACAGCTGCATGGCATTCAGGAACACACCAGAAAAATCATCATGTTGGCATGGGGGGCCCACCTGGCTAGGCTCCGAGGTGAACTATAGGGCTATTCCTCCTTCACTGTACTTCTCCAGGAGCGTCGAGATGCAGAACGGCCTTCTTTGTGCCTTGCCGTCATTAATGAATTTGCATTGAATATATATATAACTGCCAGAACAGAAGTTATTTTCTGCGGTAGCTAGTCACCTCGATACCTTGTGCTCAGATCTCTGTAAACAATTGCTCTCGTGGCTCTAGCTTAGACAGTGTGAAACACTACAAAAGATGTTTTGAAAGCAGAGGAAAGAATTTTTTCATGACAATTGTGTTCACGTATTGTGCTTAAGAAAAGACTGTGATGACTGCATTCACATACTGCGCCTAAGAGAAGAATAGGAATTTTCAGGAAAACTATAATGTGAAATGTCTTTGGGCTTGCCTAAACTTCAGTTTGGGCTCAAAGCAGAGAAAGGTTGATGATTACAGATTTGGCAAGCCTCAGAGGTTCTTGAGATGATGCAGACACGTTGCCTTGGGCCCACGTGCACGCGGGACCTATACGACAGCGAAGTGGTGGGACTTCTGGGACGTCCAGGTCTGTCTCTGACATTCCGAAGTTCCCTCTTCTTTCAGTTCTGCAAAGAGGAGATGTGCTCCCTGCGCTGGTATAAGGCTTTAGAACACACAGACTGCAGCTCGCAGTAGGGGTAGGAGCAAGAAACTAAGCGTACCTTTTCATCTCTTTCTGGTTTAACCCGATATTCATGCAAAGAAAAATCCTGCTTCAAGAAACCTGTTATGCCTGCACGTACAACGTGGCTTCTCGCCCCGCACGGGCAGTCTGACCTACTGCGTGGACTTACGGACTTTGTACCTACGAGGGGCTCTCAAGTTTCCAGCTCCCCTTCCTCTACAGGGTATTCACCAAATAAATTAGTTTATGGTAATGCTAGAGAAAGGCTTCCATGTTAGGGCTTAATTTTCTTCTTAAATATGCAGGCCTGAATTTCTGAGTGATGCAGGAATTTCAGCTTTGGAGGAGCCCCTGGGGCTTTCTCTGTTCTTTCTGACTTTCATGTATGTATCTAGGATTAGGTCACATATCTCCAATGCAGCTTGAAGGGTATGTAATGGATGCTGACTGCTATCTTTTGAATGTTAAAATCAGTGACCATGTAACTCTGCGTGGGGGAAGTTAGAACAGTATCAAATTTTGCAGGCTCCCAAGGGCTTTGCAGAGAGGCTATCTTTTCAATGCTGTCTGCAGTGCAAAAAACCCCTGAAACCCTCAACAACTATTAAAAGCATGCATTTATATTCAAATATTCTTTCTCCCCTTTGCTTGTTCTCGACCTTTTAGTTAAGATCAGTCAAACACCAATACAATATCCAAACAATACAGTATCTGTTTCTTTCGGTCTAATAGGAGATGTGACTTCTCTTGTTGCATAGCATGCTGCACTGCCAGGAGGGTAAACTCGGTGTAGTGGGTCCTTTCCTATTCTAACTATTGTGATTCTATAATTTTTAAAAAATTTAAGTGTTTGACCTGATACCAACAGACTACTGTCATTCCTAGAAATTGCCATGTCTGGGGGCTTGCGTCTGGCGTGTGATGTAGTTTGGAAAACATTGTAATTTCACCGCACATATTAAATTTCGACACATGATTATTGCCTACAACAATAAATGTTCAAATTCATACTGGTGCGATTCAAACCAAGCCTTATAAATATGCAGTAGAGTCATATATACAGACAGCCAGAATGCCACCTGACCCCTATAAATATTGCTGCGTTTTGTGGCCCCTTCCTGATAGTTATTCACCAGGTGGAGTAGATCACCCAGGTTGAGATAACCTGCATTTTTCACTTGCAGTTTATGCTGGGCCTGCAGGCCCTCCGGCACAGCCCTGATGTGCAGGTGATACACCTGACTCGTCTGAAAAGCGGGGAGCCTAGATTTCAGTTGTCTGGCACCTGTAACTGGAGCTATTTCTCTCGCAGCCTGAGTTCTGTTGCAGCCATAGACCTTCACTGCAAGGGACCCTTTGAGCATCCGCGCTGCTCGGCGTAAGGCACGTGCGCGTGGAAAAGCAGCACGGCTTGCGTGGAAATCACTGCTTCATTTCCCTCAAAGCCCTGAGAGTATACCTACAGCAATACTGCTGCGATTCGCTCGTACTTCAAACCACCAAGACTAATTTTCCATCTGTATTAGACTTGGGGTGTCACAGCGCTGTTGTCCGTGTGGTATTCTGATCTTCCAGAATTCCTTTACGAATGAGTCCCGTCTTCCCATCCAGGCTTATTTCTAGCTCCCGGCAGCAGAAGCAGGTAGTTAACAATCAATAAATTGTAGAGTCGCTCCTGGAAGGTTTTCTATATCTGTGCTTATGGCGCAAGACTGAGCTCTGACCCCGCTGCGGACGGTCGCTGCCTCAGCCTCTCGACCCCCCCGTGTCAGCTGTAGCGTTCGGCAGGGCTTCCAGCTGCTGCGGTGGCTGTGACCGCGGAGCTCAGCGGGCTGTAGTGTAAGGGAGAAGCTCGGTCTGGGCTTGATGAGGACTGGAAATCATGTCTGTTGGCACACCTACACCCTGAAAGTCCTCTAGGAGTTGCCTGTGGCATTTAGATTGCATCTTTCTGCTGCCCCTGCTCTTTTTCTGTCTTGTTTGCTTCAGCTTCTTCCTGCTTCTTTCAAAAAAAAGCTGATGTGAATCTTCCTTTTATAACTTCACAGTCCAATTTGCTAAGTGACAGTTGTCACTGACTTCAGGTTCCTTGTCAGGTAATTCATTGCTTGATACCTGCTCACCTAAGCATCTCTTAATGTAATAAGTTTCTTCGAGGGCGGCATAACAGCCTGTATGGGATTTAAAGGAGGGAGCACAGATTGCAGGATAGGATTTTGGGAGAGGCACTGGGAAGCAGACTGTATAAATATGCCAAGTATAACTGCAGAAACTGTACGTAACGGTAATACATAGGCAGTGGTCGTGGAACCACTAGCATCTTTGAGGTCACATTAAGTGCTGCAGCTGGACTGCAGGCCCATGTTGGAGATAAATCTGCAAATTTATCACAGGTGGGTGAATTTGTTGCTGATCTAGGAGGAAGGTTGAGAGCTGGCAGCTGAAGGTTGCCAAGTTTAGAAGTTGGCCCGTTAAGGTCAGAGTGCCTTATAAAAGGGAGGGTGGGAGATTAGGTCAGGAGTTCCTGAAAAGGAGGAAAATACACTTGAACCTCTCCGACTGAAGAGATGTCCATAGCAGCAGCCCAAGTTAGAAGTGAGTATCTGAAGGTGGGACCATGTGTCCGGATACTGTCTTGCTCCTGCGCTGCTTTGGCCACCTTTCCCCTTTTCCTCCCCTCACAATCCAATTAAATCACAGTAGAACAAAAGATTCAAATTTTATTTTGGGAGATGGACAGAAGGACACTTACCTGTGAGTCCCCAGACAGATAGATAGGTAAGTAAGGACACTATACTAGAAGTTTGGGAATTAAAAAGATAAAATTCTGGAAAGTGGAGTGCAAGGGAAACATCAGACAAGTCTTGGAGGACGGCATGAGAAGAAAGAGTGTACTCAGAGTTAAAACACGGCCTTAGATGAATTGCAAAGGACCTAGCAACTTAGTTGATCAAACATGTCAAACACAGTGTGCCATCAGTGAATTTCAATTAAATGTTCAGCTTTTCAATTTGTTGTTTAGATTAACTCATGAGATCATATGCAATAAATCACAATTTATGCATGTTTATTAATAGCTTTATATTTAGGCAGTGGGGATCAATAATGTTAACACATGTATATTATTAGAATATAATAAATCAGGTTGCTTGTTTTAATGGTTTTGCTGGGTAAATGAGTATTCCAGGCTATTTTGCAACCTCACCTCTTCCCCTGCACAGGATTTTGAAGACTAATATTGATTGACTTTATTTGGAATGAATACAGAATTGTAATATCCATTGGTGCTCAAATGAGACCCCAGTTCTGTACACTCAAGCAAGTATTTTATTGTAGTTATTGGGAAGGAGTGCTGGGAAAGGGGGGGTTGTGCTCCAGTCGGGTGCTTCCTGATGCGTACCTGCTGGCATGGCGTGGCACCCTTGTGAAATGGTACCAACGCCTGCTGTACTACAGGTGGTGCCAGGAGAAATAAGATTTTGAAGGATAAGATTATGATTTTGTGTGGAAATACTTATGTCCTATCCACAATACAAACTGCATATCTGGTTTTCAGGCACTTTTGGTGAAGAGATTTGAGAAGGTCAGCTCAGATGATCTTGTTGTAGCTTACCACATTTTTTCGATGTACTTGATTGCCTTAAAATGCAAATACAAGTAACGAGTTCTCACAAGCTACTTATATTGTCTTTTTTTTGGTATTTTCTAAAACTTTCCAGTAAGTTTGTCTATACTACAACAGAACTCTAGTTGTAATCAAATAAAATACTTCTAAAACCAGTACTCAGATGATAATTGCATTGAACAGACTATGACAGTTTTTAGTTACCACGATAATTACTGCAACCTTAATGCCTGTGGGACTTTGACATGATGCTCTTCAATTTTATGCTGCATAGAAGAAAGAGTTACATGACAGCATACTCTACAATTTCTGGAATCTTGTCTTTGTTTAATTAAACATCTAATAACTTTTCTTTAGTCCTAATGATAAAGTGTGGATTTTTATGATTATTACTATAACTTCAATTAAAGCATTAAATTTGTTTGCTTTCAAGAAATAAAACAGTTGAGAAGAATTTTTTTTTAATTATGCCACACTTGTCCTCTGATGTTGGCTCTCTGACATGCTACGGCACTTTATTTGACATGCTTCATGCCTTCACGAGGTGGAATTTAGTTTAGATACTGAAGCAGAGTATGCTATAAAATGCTATGTTGTAAATATAAACCTTTATAAACCTCTCGGGAGGGACTTTCTGAACGAAGAATTAAAATGTTCTATGATTCAGACCTATAAAATGAAAAGTAGCCCCTGCTCTGAGTATTAATTTGCAGTGCAAACCCCTAAATCTTACCTTACATTGACTTGACTCTCTGGAATTCATACCCAGCATAGCAAAAATTGTTGGCTTTTTTTAATGATGCTTTTACTACCAAAAAAAGCACCTCCAAATAGGCAAACTTAGACAAAGTAGTCTGTAACACACTATATTAAATACAGCGCATGTGGAGAGGTTATATGATGAATATCTTTGATGCGTCGGCTCTTTTTCATTTTGCTGCGGCTTTGTTTGTTTACGCTTGTTTGCTTTCCCCGTTCTCAAGAACCCCCATACTTCACGGCTGAACCCGAGAGCGTGATTTTGGCCGAAGTGGAGAAGGACGTGGACATCCTGTGCCAGGCAATGGGTGAGTGTGCAGACCTGGTCAAACTCGGGTGCGTGATACGTGTACATCCAGTACGGAAGAAAGCATCTTATAGAAACTTTTCACATTTTGAGGCCTCTGCGTTATTGCTCGTTATCACAGATCCCAGGTACGAGTGAGGGGGATGGCCTTTGCCCTTGGAAAATTGGGCAGTCCTTGTCGTTTGGTTTGGACACGAGTAATGCCAGCACGCTCATGTTTGTTGGGCAGGGCAACTCCAGCTCCTTTCCCTCTGGTAGCTTGTCTTTGCTTCATAGTTGTCGCTATACAACAGACATCAGTGTCTCAAGCCAGAAAATTGGCTGAGGTGAAAATATGGTTGTGGAACCCAGCATTTGCAGTGCAAGCAGTCAATAGTTTCAACAATTCAAATGTCCTTTTTTGTAAAAATTATGGAACTTTTATACTGAATAGACATGTCAGTAACTCTGACATTTAAGTGTAGTTAAGAATTCTGCAGGAGGACTATTACAAGCAGTTTTTAATTGGCAGATGTTTTAATAACATAAAAGGTTTCAAATGTCTAGAACTCTGCCTAAACCAACATGATTTTTAAGATTTAGTTCCAGAAAAGTAGGAGTACCACCTATTGTAGCACTCTAGTAAGATAGGAGGCATCGTAGTCTTGTGCTCGGAGCAGGTTTTTTTACGTCACCGAATTGCTCCATGACTTTGGCAAGCGACTGAACTTTTTCTTGTCTCGCTTTCCCTGATGCTGAGTTTAACAAGCAATGTACATAAAAATGTCATGAGATCCTTAGGTAAAAAGTACGCAGCCTTGATTAAAAAACCACCCAAACCTCACTAACGGCTTGTTTGGATGGGTTCTTTCTCCAGATCAGAGCCACTAAGGGTATTCTTTATTGTATGATTTTAGCTTTTTTTTAATGCTTTATGTAGGAGAGAGTCAACCCCGCTTTTCTAGAAGGAAGCTTTGCAAATAGTGCAATAAGCAGGCATGTGTGTAAGGGTGCTCTGACCGATTTGGAATTTCAGAAGCCTTTGGTGAGGTCTCTTACCAAAAGGCTCTTATAGAAATGCAGCTATCAGGTTCTAAGAGATGAGGTCTTGTTAATTAATAGCTCTTTAAACAAAACACAGCAGGACCTGGTGTCAGTGGAGTTCCCCAGGAATCTCTGCTGGAACCTGTGCTGTTCAACATACTCATAAATGTCCTGGAAAAGAGGGTGAATAGTAAGACGGTAATATTTGCTGGTTATATAAAATTATTCAAGATAGTCAACATTAAAACTGACTGCAAAAGAGTTGCAGGAGGTTCTGATGATTTGAACTGACTGGACACTAAACTGGCAGATGAAATTTCTTATTACTCTGCAGAAAAGGTATGTCTTCTGAAAACTTCTGTTCAGTGCCAAGCTGTGATTCCAAATGTTAGGTACTGGGAAGAAATGAATAGAGAAAAAAATAAGAGAATGCCACTGTATGAATCCCTGGGGCACCCCCATCTCAAACACTTCACCCAATTCTAATCACTCTACTGGAGAGAGGGATGTCGAAAAACTAAAAAAGATACACAAGAGTAGGAATGGTATAATCAGAGGTCTAGCATGGGTTTTGAATAATGAAAAATTAAATTGACTGGAACACTTTCTGAAAGAGATGACTGAAGGCTGGGTGCCATGTGGGAAGGTGAGTAGGAGAAGATGATCCTGTATTGTTTAGTGCAAGAAGTAGAGGAGGCACCCGGCTAACTTTTCAGGTAGGAGATGTACGATAAAGGAAAGATAGTACTTTTTCAAAAGCATAAACCTGGGGAGGCATTGGTCCAGGCAGTAGTTAGATCAGAAATAAAAATTATTTAGAAAAACAAACAAAATTTATGGAAGAAAAATCCAATAAGGACTATTAAACACAGCTGTGTGTATGCAACCTCTGGCTCAGGAAATAGCTAAAGCACAGATTCCTGGAGCTGAGAAGGTGGAAATAGCACTCTGTCCTTGTGCTGCTCTTGCATTTTGTGCCTGAGCATCCAAGAAAAGACAATTTCAAAGGAAGGAAATGTGACTAGATAGACATTTATTCTGGTCACGTGCCACCAACTTGATGTTTCGGCATATGTTATGACAAACATATTGGCAATTTTTTTATTGGAGAAGATTTTTCAAGTAGCAGAATTAAAACTAAATTTTGTATCATTAGGGAAATTGAGTTAAAAAAAACATTCTGAGATTTTTTTGAAAAATTTTTCGATACTACACAACTATTTGATGAACCTCTGGACTGTCTCACTGTCACTGAAAAAACCTATCTGCTGTCTCAAATGTTTTTCATGTATTACAAAAAAACCCCCAAAACCTGGAGGAATGAGGAAGAGAGGAGATTGACTTCTAACTCTTCCTTCTGCCCTAACTCTTCCTTTGAACAGTTTAGCTCCCAAGGGGCTTAATAGGGCACTTACAACTATTCTCAGTAGATGAGGTCTTATTGGAGATATGGGAGCCCTTACTAGACAAAATTATTTCTGCTGAACTCTTCTAGCACACATCTGATTTGCTGATGAATGTGGTGCAGGAGCATGGAAACCTGTCTTCACGTGGATTATTTTGCTGAGTATCTATAACTCAGACTTACGTGGGGCTGGTACTAGTATTAAACATAGAGGAGTTTTGATCCATTATTACACAAATCTGGCATTCACCAGCATTTAAATAGAGGGTAAATGAAGGTTGCTGTCTCCCTGCAGTGAGCTAGGAGCTAGAATAAAGCACCAGGGGAACTGCAAAGCTGCCCTTGTAACTTCGCTACGAATAGGAAGACAGATTGTATTTCCCCCAGCCCCATCAAGTTCTGTGCACAAAGCCCATTTGCCAAGTCTTGGTGCACTTTGAATGTGTGAGAGACAGATTAATTTCACAGTATAAGCAGAGATTAACTGTAAATAAAATTGCAACTTGCACAGAGTAGCTTCATACTTTTCTGTAATGGAGTTTCAGTGTATCAGACTGCACGGTAACCATGCTCTGCTGTATATCTTTCAGCAGTTGCTGATGCTGCCTGCATTTTCAGTGGGTTTCCTTTAAATGTTGTTTTTTATTTGCTTATAGAAAGTTTAGAGTTGCAGGCGGTAGTGGTGGTACCTAGGGAGCACAGTTAATTGCACTTTAGTTCTACCTGTTTAGACAAGTAGATGGAAAGATGCTTTGGGGATTCCCCAGTAGCCCACTGGGATCTACAGAAGGCTATAAAAAATAAATAACAAAAATGACACAGTGAATATTTCAAGTCTTTTATCCAGGTTCTTAAGTGAGTTAAATGTGGCAAAGAGTCAAGCATCTGTTTCACAGGTGGGGAAACTGAGCCTCAGATTGCATAAATTAGTTGTCCAAGGTTACAGAGAAAGTGGCAAAGCCAGAACCAGAGTCTCAGTTTCCTGCCTTCCCTTCTCCTCCATAACACTAGATTAATTTGTCTGTAAAAAATGAGTAGTGCTGCATACATGCTGCGGAATAAGCTCATTTTATTTGTTATTACTAGTCTTTTAGGGCACTTGGTAATCTCTCAAACTGTAAGGTAGGACTGCTGCTGCTTGGAAAGGTATAGTCTAAAAGGGCTTTAAAGGGTTTTCTTCTGATCATAGTTTTTTCACCAGAAGTGTTTAGAGAGGAAAAGAAGCAAAATTCCTTTGGGGGTGTGGGCGCAGGAAAGGCTGTGGAGTAGGAGAGAGGGAGAAGAAAGGAAGCTGGTTTTAACTATTTTTATAGCCAAAAAGGTAGCAAAATGATAAGAGAAAATGTGTACAACTTGGAAGACAAATCTCTCTGGGAAGATCACTAAAGCCCAAATGAATGCTGCTGACAGGCATCAGAGTGCTTAGATAAGATCCTATTATTCAGACTCATAACTTTGAGTAGAGGAAGATATCCGTAACCAAAATGTAGAAAAATAGAGATGGTAATATTCAGTTTGTCAGCTGAGTTGCTGATAGGAAGGTGTATCTCACAGTGGTTATAGGATTAGGAGGTTTGCTAATACTGTTAGTAGAATGGGATTTATGGAATGACACCGATGTTGAAGGTCTGAGTGTACTGAATGCGGGATTTCATTATTTCCTGGGTGCCTATCAAGTCTAATGTGTGGGAAAATGGAGTTGCTATTATTTAAACTTGAAATCATTTCCAGGCTTCTCAGCATCAGGAGAACTATTCCATTTTGCATCATCTGTTTCTTCATTACTCAGTGATAATTTGTATTTGCCCAGGAGGATTTTGAAGAGATGAATAACACTCTCACTGAGAATTCTGAACATTGAAATTTACGCTAATTCTGTATATGGGCTGTTGTATGAAATTTAAATTATGCCTATTGCAAGATACCACACTACATCTATTCTCTATCAGACATAGTGGATTTCTTCCTGAGATGATTACCTTCTAGATTATGAGTACATTTTATTTTAGCACAGAACAAAAGCATCAGAGGTGATTGTAGTAAATGATACATGTTTATAAAAGTAACAGCAGCAATTGAATGTTGTTTTCAATCGTTCCATACATTGTTTGTACATTCTTTCTGGGAGTTAATACAGCTTTTGTCTGTATAAAGAGAGTTAAGTATGTTGAGAGAAGATGTGAATGGAAGTATAATACAACAGTATTTAACTTGGAGATTTTTTTAAATGATAATGATGATATTATGGATCTTCCCGGAGCGCTTTTGCTCCGAGAACCTTAAATCATTGCCAGCATTGCAGTGAAATTCATTGTCTGCAGATGCTCAATTCATCAGTGACATTGCATCCTTAATGCTTCTGCGATACCCTGCTTTCCTCTGTTTGGGCAACTCTCACTCACCCGTGAATTTAAGACCATAGTTCCTTACCTTATTACAAGGGAATGTGAAGCTCTGAGGTTTTAAGTGATGTGTGTTTAAAAATAGCTACCGATTAGGAAAATGCCATGTTTGGGGCTGAGATAACTTGAATAAGCTTGATACCCTTGTGGACCCGTGATTATCATCCAGTCACAGAATAAAATGTCTGCTTCACTTCAATCCCTGCATGGGGTCCTCAGCAATCGATCCGTTAGGGGTTTCTGGGATGTAAAGATAAAACATTGTTTTATATGAGGAGTGGGACAGGAACATGTGTGTGACTTTTCTAGGCCCCTGACATCTCTCAAAGAAAAGAGAATCCTATGCTATTTGTATATACTAAATTTACAGCCACTTCATCCCAGCTGACTGGGATATGACTGCAGCAAAAATATGTGTGAAATAACTGTGTCAGGGTTTGTAGAACATGCACATGAAAGAAAACAGGAATAAATGGGACTGTAAGTTATATCTAGGGTAGGATTTTTGGTTTTCCTAATGTCTGCATTTTTCAAACAACAGGTGAAGCTTGAGAATGAATAAAAATAATCATAATTTAAAGCTATCCCATTGTTGGCAACATGTTGTTTGTACATCAGCTCAAACTAAGCTGCCAAATTAGGACTCGAATACAGCCGTGTGAGCACTTAATTTTTTATGTGTAATTTGCCATTTCCTTTTTATTTTGACATCTTAGCTACAGTAGCACAGAAGAATCTTATTTGTGATGAATAGTCTTATAGACTTGCTGCATTGCCACACTGCTGCTGTTTAAGTAGTGTGATTCTGGCTTTCAACAAGAAATTGCTGTAAATCTTATTTTGTAGTAGCATGAAATATGATTGGGTGAACAAAGTAATTTGATAACATGTTTTCTCAACATTCCCCCTTTCACTGTTAGCTGGTTTTATTCCCACATGTTCTGCAGTGTATTATCACCGTTGATAGTATAAGATTCAGCCTCCATTTATCAAAAGCAGCTTGTAATATAAATAATTGGTGTAGAAACCAAGGATATGACCATAACAGTACTGGGTATTTTGACTCCCTAAAACGTGTTTTGCAAAGATTAATAGTGAAATTATTCTTTTTTTTTTTTTTTTTTTTTTATAGGTGTTCCCATTCCCACCCTGGTCTGGTATAAGGACTCTGTTCCCCTCAGCAAGCTGGAAAACCCCCGCTACAAAGTACTGCTGAGTGGTGGGCTGCGGATCCACGCGCTGCGTCCTCAGGACGCTGGAATCTTTCAGTGTTTTGCTCGTAATAAAGCCGGGGAGATACAGACATACACCTACCTGGATGTGACTAGTGAGTAAGGGTTGTGATAGGAGATCGATGACTTGTCTTGTCATTTCTGGAGGTGACCCTACATCCATCGGATTTCTCCACCACTCTGTGCTTGTTTAGTTCCACTCAGAACCTTGATTTTCATCGTGTAGCTGCCCTAGCTGTGAGGTACCCCAAATGCCCTCTGTGGCCTGAACACAATCTGCTGAACCTGTAGAAAAACTTTCCATGACATCAGGGGCTTGAGGTGAACTCTCCTATTTCACTCTGCAAAAGGAGACCTTAGTGAAAAGAGAAAGAAAAAAGGTTAATTGTGAAATACTTTCATCTTTCCTTTATACTTAATAATTTAGTTCTACTCTAATGTAATTCTGTTCTGAATTTGAGCTATTGCTTCGTGATTGTGCATGGTATCATTTTATCTGCCTTCTGTCTACAACTACATTTAGTAGGGAAAAGAAAGAAAGTTCAAGTTAACTGTCTTTTTTTGGCCAAAAAGTCTGATTAAATGTTTTTATTAATGAATTACACTCTTCTATATGGAAGAATTACAAAACCTATTAGTCTCTTTTAAAAGCAATTATTAACAGGCATTTCTGTAACACTAACTCCTCTTCAGGAAGCTGATCTTTAGCCCAAGAGCAGTTTACACATACTGACCAGAATTTCTACTGGCCTCAGAAAATAGATCAGCCCCAGTTCCATATATATCTAGGAAACTGCAGGGGGAAAAAAAAAAAAAAAGTAATAAAATGCAGCTGGGGGAAAATAAGAGAGAAAGAAACTTGGAAAATGTCTTGGATAAGACTCAGGTTCTAAATTCTTTTGGCTGACATTTAAGTTTCAAAGTTAATGCCTTTCTCAAGTTGCTTTTCATCTTAAAGAACTCTGTTATGAAGATGAAAGAAAATAGTTTTGTTTATCTAGATTTCTCAACTTCCCCCTGAACACTCGTTTTGAGCTTTATCTTTCTTTTTCTGTAAGCCATCTTACTTGTACATGTACAAGCACTGATAGATTTTTATTTTCCATGTAGGTAATAAACTGAATTAGACAATTCCTAGGAGATGAATAATGAAAGGTTACAGTCACTGCTGAAAGGTTTTCATGTATTATTGTCGTGTCCTTCTCCATGATCAGCTCTATAAAAGTGGATGTAAAGTGGTCCATGATAATAGGTAAAGGATCTTTCTGATAGCTGATGCACTGAGTTTTTCAAATTTTTGTTTCTAGATATTAAACCAGCATTTATACAGCCTCCAGAGGATACCACTGTTACAGAGGGGATGACTGCCGTGCTAACCTGTGAAGTCTCGGGGGCTCCAAAACCTGCCATCTCCTGGAAAAAAGGTAGCCAGTTGTTGGAGTTGTTGTAGAAAAGCTGTAACGCACATTTTCTTGTCCATCCCTATTACTGAGATTCTGTAGATCCATTTAGTGCATATTTCTTCATTTCTCTGGGTCTGCGAGCAGCGGGTTTGTTGTGGGGCTGTCGTAAGCCAGCGGCCTGGATAGGCTGTAATAGTCTTTTGGAAGAGGTAGAATTGCAGCGCTTAATCCGTGCAGTCTACGTGACTCTAATCATGCTGGTTTTCCCTTCTGTGTTTCAGGAAAACAGATCTTAGCCAGTGGCTCGGTTCAGATTCCTCGGTTCATTCTTCTCGAATCTGGAGGGCTCCAGATAACACCCGTTTTCCTTCAGGATGCCGGCAATTATACTTGCTGTGCAGTCAACTCTGAAGGAGCTCTGAATGCTTTTGTGATGCTGACAGTGTGGAGTAAGGATAATGCTTTGTTTAAAGTCTAACTTTAATCAAGTATTAATCAGTTTCTGTTTTATGCTCAGGAAATTTTCAGAAGTAATTATGCTTTTCTAGTTAATAGAGATACTTGTATGATTTAATAGGAATAATGTATCTATTTTAGGAAACCTATCACAAATACCCTTTTTATTTGTAAAATTATGCATATAAACCTTTATATTTTGTGAAAGGAAGTGTATTTAAATAGAGCTTCAATCACAATTACAATTTTACTCAGGTTTTGCCTTGGCGAATCTCGCATTGCAAATCAGACCTTTTAACTTGTAGATTTGGCTATTTGCAGTTGGTTTCTGCCTCCAGGAGTCTGCAGGCAGTATAGCCCAGCCCATGCTGTTACTAAGGCTGGAGCCGCAGTTACAATGGATATGATTTTCCTCATACCTTTGTATTTCTTTGTGGCCTTGGGCACTGTTGGAAGCCAAACCAAAGTACAGCGGACTTCAGCTAGTCTCATGCTACAGATTGGCACGGCACAGAGCAACCCATGAGATGATTTTGTCCTTCACCATTTGCCCTTGATCTCCACTTTTTTATTTCTTCTGTTGTGGAAGAGAGTCTGATCCAATGGGCTCACCTGTGTTACTCCTAAGTGAGTTAAATTGAAGTGTAACCTGGGTTTTGCTACTAAAGGTACGAAATAATGATCCCTGAGCTGAGACTAAAAATAATTAAAAAACAATGAAGATGATGATGATAAATACAGAAGTGTTGTGGCCCTCTCTCCTCTCCTCTACTCGAAGTACTGATTATGCTGCTGATGTGTGGTACATATTTGGCATTTGTTAATCCCAAAACCGTGCAAGTTAAATCAGCAACATTTTTCCTTTTGAACTTGGGAATACCTGAAAACAATACTGGCGGTAAATGTGATGTACTTGTGTCATATGGCCATCATATTTATATCTTATTGACAATATAAAGTTGGTATACCTATCAAAATGTTGTAAACTGGATGATATCCAAGTGTATGGATCAAGTAAAGGAGATCCTATTAATTCTCAAAGGCACAGTTCTTATATGTATTAAAGATAGTTCCTGTGCATCATACTGCATTGGAGAGGGAAAAGAAAAGTAAATATAACCTAATATTTGTGTAGCAACAGCACCATTATATAGCTAGAAGGCATACATAAGTACATCAGTAATAATGCTAAAAATTCCATGCTATTAGAGTTAGCTTTTGATTTTTGCTGATGATTCCTTCTTGTGCATGTATGAGATATCTCAGTAGACGCTGATTATCTCTGTAGGGATTTGGGACTGATTAACATTATCCACATATCTTCTATACTCATCCTAGTTGTCTACCTGCTTCAGCTGATGCTATCTGCTGCTGCTACTGTGTGTTAAGCATAATAGAGATCTTTCACACCAGATCTGGTTGCTGTAGTTACAGCAATTATTGTGTTCTGGGTCTCCAGGAGGTGCTTGAATAAAGATGTTCTGAAACGTTTGAGTAAACAGCATAGCTTTCTTCTATGGAAAATTCAGACTACCAGAAGCTCCTCCTCCTTTAACCTCTTTCCTGGATTTGACTTGTAGATTGTAGGGTGCCATTTAAGTTTTCCTCTCTCCGGATATTTTTCTAGTGTATTCTTCTTTGCACAGATTTTCTTTGGTTTTGTTTTCCCTTCTCCAAACAGCGTCACTCATTTCCTGACTCGGCGTATGTTTGGATTCATTCATAATGCATTACAAACATACCTGCTGCCTTATGGAGTTGCCATAGATGCTTGCCCCAAGACAAGCGAGAGTTTAGTACAGCTTTAGCCCTCTTCCCGCGCCCATCGCCGCTGACTCGGACCCATGCCCTCTGCACCCCACGGTGTACCACCTCTTCTTGAGAGTGGCATCAGAGAGAGGGGAGCCTTCGAGCAAAGACTTGAAGAGCAATGGCCTGCTTGCTTGGAATGACAAACGTTCAGTTGCCTGCTCTGTGAGTGAATAAGTCAAAATGCTGTAATTTCCCCTGAACTATGGCTCGTGTTCCTTTCAGATCGCACTTTCATTGTTCGCCCTCCTGAGGATAGCACTGTGATCAAAGGAACCACAGCCGCTCTGCGATGTGAAGCGACTCATGATCCTAGAATTTCAATCAGGTTGGTGGTGTCAGTTCTTGTTTGTGTGGTTTATCAGAGCTTAATTTTATAAGCTTATATGAATAGCATTAGGTGAAAAGTTTCAGGACCCCAGATTTTAACACCAGACCCCTGATTACTGCATTATAAGGTTGTACACTGTATCATTAATCATATAAATCCCATCTTCCATTTCAGCCTTATGTATTATTTACAATGAGCTATGTTCCACTTCATGGCTTCAATATAGCCTTCCATGATTTTACTGTCAAGGTTAATACACTATCAATAAAACCAACTTGTCAGAAGCTGATACTTAATGAGAGTAAAAGCCAAAGAGAAGGAATAGGATTTCAGAAATGTTTACATTGGGGTGCATGAAAGCTACAAAAAAGATGCCCATGTTCTTGGAAACAACTTAATAACTAGGGTCTATATTCTGCTTTAACGGAGTAAAGGAAAATGGAATTTGTCTGAACTATTAAAATTTGCACTAGGGCAGTTAGAGGAAGACAATAATTGTAAAATACGTTTGCCACAAAACTTCATGTAGTCTGAAAGCAACACAAACAAAAGAAAATGTAAGGAACAGCTTGCAGGGTGCTAGAAGGGTGAACTGCAGAAAGAACTTTGGAAAGAGAAATACAGGCGTAAGGATTTCATGTAGAGATACTTAATTGTAAGACCATGGGCTATACGCATCTCTGTGACGTGTCAGTATGTGTGAGTTTTGATGGATGAGCTCTAGTAAACCTTGCCACAGCGGTTTCAAGATGTTTCTGATTATGGCAGTCTAATGTTATTACTGGGCCACCACCTCAGCTGTTAGTTGCAGAGTATGATGTTCTAGCTTAAAGTGCTGATGAAGGTGGACTTAAGAACATGGACGTTTATGAGTACTTTGCCTTTTCCATGTAAAATACATAGTGCTGTTTATAAAATATATAGTATTTTGGATGCAATTGCATTTCTCATGCTGGTCACTGATCTAGAACTTAAATTTGTAAAAGGCACTGCTCCTAAAGTAACTGTAGGGGCCTGTCATTTTTAGCGTGTGATTACAGAAGCTGATACCTTACAGCATAGTTCAAATAAACCTGTTTTGACGTTCTTATGAGTAATAATAACTGAAACGTTGTAATACTTAGGTATCTTTGGAAGAAGGACAGTGTTGTAATAAATCCATCCAGCAGTTCCAGGATCACAGTAGAGAAAGATGGAACCCTCCTCATCAGTCAGACATGGTCAGGTGACATCGGAGACTATACCTGTGAGGTCATTTCTTTTGGAGGAAACGACTCCAGAATGGCTCGACTAGAAGTGATGTGAGTATTCCCTCTTAAATATACACTGTGCTTAGTTTCAGATACCCTTGGGCATTTCTCTAGCATTTCATTCTAGGTGATCTGAGGAGTCCATAAGTTTGATTCCTTCGTGTGGGCTTTTTTAGGGGAAATTAAGCCTGGTTCATTCCTAATTAAATTGCATTGAAATGTCTTCCCTTTTGCATGCTGCCATGCTGCTTGGGCTTCCAAGTAACTGGAGCCTTGGAAGTTACTTCCAAGTAACTGCATCTCACTGAATCACTACGTGTACGTATCCATCTGGTTGGGCGATTGAGCTCAAGGGATGGCGATGAAGGGGTGGTGGTCTACATGAAACCAGTAACAAGTGGACTGCCACAGGGGGTGCTCTGTTCAGTGTCGTATGGGCGATCCGGAGGAGGTGTTGGAGTGCATGCTCATCAAGTTTGTAGGGGGCACAAAATGGATGGGGGACAGTTGATACACTTGAGGGCAGGGCCACCGTTCAGAGGGACTTAAATAGGCTGAGAAATGGGCCAACAGGAACCTTATGAAATTTGACATGGACAAATGCAACCTCTGCATCTGGAGAGGAATAACCTTTTGCAGTAATACAGTCTGGGCACTGACTGGCTGGTAGCAGTTCTGCTGGAAGGAACCTGGGGGTCTTGGTAGACAGCAAACGTGAGCCAGCTGTGTACCCTGGCAACAAAAAAAGGCTGACAGCATCCTGGGCTGTGTTAACATGAGCATAGTAGATTGATGCACGTGATTACCCCCTTTTATTTGACACTTATTAGTCTACATCTGGAACGCTGTCTCCTGTTTCCAAGACCAGACTTGAATAAACTGGTCTGCTCTCATGGCTGACCCTGCTTTGAGCAGGAGGTTGGACCAGAGACCTCCCAAGGTCCCTTCCAACCCGAATCCTTCTGTCATCCCATGCTGAAGGGCTTTCCCATAAAGCCCAGGTGCTGTGCTGTGATGCCAAGGTTATAAGAAAATGTTTTCCTCCTTTTAGTGTTTTTTCTCTGTTGAACATATATCAGAATAGCTGGTCCCTGTACAGGCATTGCTTACTCTTGCATTCTCTTTATACATAGTTTTTCCCAGGAAAAATATTTTTATGTATGCCTTTCTTTACTCCTAAGGATCTTTAAAAATAAAAACAAGAAAACGTTTAAAGTGCAGTTCAATTCTGAAAAAGGATTATTAAAATGTCATTATGGGATTCCATATTTTCTGTTTCTGTCATTCCACTGGGGTGAAGAGCACTTCCGTTTTATTTTTATCACTAAAAGCAACAACTGTGGTTTTGGTACATGTGTGGAGCAGATCAGATGAGTAAGAAGGTAATGTTTTATGTAGAGTTTTTATTTTATTTATTTGAGTAGTACCGCATGCTTTAATTTAACTACAGTTGCATCTGTTTCTGCTGGTCATGCCTGATGTCTCCGAGAAGATGGCAACTTCTGCTGTTGGCAGTGTAATGAGTTCACCTCCGAGATTTGCTATGCAGAGGGCTGTTTGATACAGCGTTATTCTGACAGTGCCAAGGCTAGATCAGATGCCCATTTTCAGAGAGCAGTCATATATTCTTTCTCTAATTAAGCACTCCTCAGCTCTCCTCCCAGAGTGCATTTTACTGCTGGTTTGAATCCAAGAGCAGAAGACAATTCAAAATATATTGCTACTATATAACCATACTTGCTTTTCTCTGAGGTGGTTTTTGAATGGAGGGCAGAAAATTATGGAGTAAAGACTGAAAAGAATGCTAAAACCCGGACTTCAAAGCAAAGCTATAAACATGTGCTAAACACTTCAGCAGTCTGACCATTTCTTAATCCTAAATAGCAAAAGATGCCCTATGCAACCCAGTACAGCATGGCAGATGTATTTACTTGCAGTTCACCATTGACAGTGAGGAACAGTTTTATGTTCCCTAAAATTTGGGCTAGAAGTTATCTGGGAAAGGCACATCTTGTGTGCATTGCCGAGGCTGCCTTTCCTGCACCCCAGCTTGTTCCAGTTGTGTTGACTGGCTCCCCATGCACTGAGACTGGCTCTTAATCCTGCATCTCCACTTCCTCCCATGTTCTGTTGCTGATTGCCTATCACCTGTTTTTCCTGGAGGAATTAAAGATACATCAGACCCGCTCTTTAAGAGGACTTCAGTAGCTGATAAGTCACTCAATCATACCTTGAATTGTGACATTTTATTTCAAAGTAGTGCTGCAGGTAGTGCAATAATGCCAAAAACCATTGCATTCCTTTGCAGCTTTCATCATTATCGTTTGGCTCGGCAGCACAAATCTGTGAGAAATAGAGATACATGATGCAACAGAAGTGAAATGAAGAAGAAAATGTGTGGAAAGGAAATGTCTGAAGTAAAGCTTAAATTAAATTCTAGCTCATACACGAATGACAGATCTATAACATTCCCTATTCTCCCGGATAATTCTCTTGTGCACAACATTAACAAACAGGGCATGTACATTCCCATCGATGAGCACTTACACTTCAGTGCCTTGAGTAGCACTAATGTCAGACAAATGTTCAAAGGAGGCCCCTCAACCAATTACAGACTGGAGCAGTCTACCAACGGATAATATCGTAGCCTACCTAGCTTTATCTAGCAGCCCCAATTGCCTCACCACCTTTTTGCCCCCAGGAACCAGCGTGTCCCTCCTCTACCTCTAGGCACGTCAAGAGAAATTTCCAAAGGCACAAATAAGTTTGTTACTGATTTCTATTCAAACTGATTCAATTCAAAACCATTGACCTTCAGGGTGACCTTCAGTTATTTAATCTCTGAGTGGTCTGGTTTTCTAATCTGTGAAAAGAAGGGAAGAAAACTTTTTCTTCCTTTGTCTTCCCTTGTTGGAAGCCAGGCTTGGGGAAAAAGGTACCGTTTCTTGCTAGAAGAACATACGCTGATAGCACAGTGTGGTATACATTGGTGGTGCAAGCAGGATGGATCATTTTTCTCAGTGTGTCTATGAAGAAATAAAATATTTGAAAAGGAAAGCCAGAAAACTAATGAAGAACTTGCTAAAGTGCAGCCAAAGGTTACCTTGCTCATCAATTTTGTACTGATGGTACTTGGGCACAGAAACTAATTGCTAGTCAAGATACTCTATTCCTTCATTTGTCTTCCCTCTAAATGTGTTTATTCTTCATGTACATCACTTGATTTGATTTGCACGAGGTAAAACATTTGCGAGTGATGTTTCTCTTCTGCAAGAGATAGATTTTAATTTTTTACTTGCTTTTTTTTTTTTCCTCCTAGCAGAGCTTCTTGACTGCAAATACAGAAATATTTGCAGGCCTTTTGATGATGATCTTGTGCTTCTTGTGCATATTCCTCTAAGTCGTAGGATTTGATCCTGGAAATAATTGTATGTTATGAAACATCCTAGCTTCATTTAGCTTACTTCTATAGTCCTGTGAATACCATACTGAAATACGTAGAGAGGAACAGACACTTGTTTCTAAAGCTGCGTAAGCCGAGTTGTCACAACGTATCGCTCACCTGACGGGGAACTGTGCCGATTCCAGCTCAAAGCAGCCTGAGGGTTCTCAGTACATATATAAAATATGCAGAATTACCACGATCTATGCCCAATGATACCTGCTGCTCAGTATCAGCCAGTCTGCAGTCCATACTATGGAATCTCTTTGTTGTATGAATGTGACTGAAAAGTATGGTAATGCTGCGTTGTTGGAAAATCAAAGCCCTGTACGAGTCTCTGTTATGTCACAACATATAGTAAAACCTTTTAGGCTCTTTCTCTATGCAAAAAATATGGGAAGGACAATGTGATACAAAAATAGACAATTTATTCCTGGCAGCAGGTTCGTCTTCTTTCAGTTCTCTTTCACCACAGAAAGAACTATTATTGTTCCGTCTTCTTCAAAAGCAGGAGAGGGGAGCTAACCACTTATAATAAAACCCAGTGGGTTGCCAAGAATGCACAGTATTGCCTTTGTCAATCATTTAGACATGAATTTTGATACCCTTTTTACTAGAGTATTTGTAATTGCTGCTACTTCCCATTTCTTCCCAATATATCCCATAAAAAATAGCTCGATTACTAAAAATAAAATCAGTAATACCAGTGCAGAGTAACAAATCAAAATGATGTCTCATTACAAACTTATCTTCATATGGATCCCGTATCCCTTGCTTCCAACAGTTAATCTCTTTTCCTTTCTTCAGGGAGTTGAAAACAGGAAGGATGTCAAACTTGAAAATACATTATTCCTTCCTCACTAGAAAGAAAGCTTCTGTTTATTTTTCCAAGCTCTCTATTGAGGTGTCATCCAAGAAATAAGGTTCACTGCTGAGTCTAAATGCGCTTGATACTCAAAAGAGAAATACCACCCGGAAATACACTCGGAAATACAATTGTGTCTGTTCATCATTGAAGGTATATCAGAAGTGTAGGTATTTTTAGCAAAAAGAAAGCATAAACTTCAAAAGCCTTTCCCAAGTCAGCTGTAGATTTGAGCTTGTGGTGACCACCAAAATGAAATGGGAGACAAATCTGCGTGCTCTGGGATTTGGCAAGCCTTTAATTTCAAAAATCCACCTTGTTACAGGCCTACGACAGACAAAAAGCCTCAAAACTCATGCCTTCAAGAATCCTTCCTGTGTTTAGAAATTAGAAAGGATCCTTTTCCAAGAGAAAGTGGAAAGTCCTGAGCAACAGATGATACTTTTCTTAATTTAAAACTTTATAAACTTTTATGAGCAAAGCCATCAGGGTTGAATGCTTCATTAGGCCTCCTGCCTCAAATTCTTACCACGTTATCGGGCCTAGCAGATGAACCACCTGCTCCTGAGTAAAACTTGCATGGTGGACCTGATTTAGGAAATCATTTATGAAATAGGAGCTGGGCTTTTTATAAACTGACAAGAAAACTTGTTTAATCTCCCTTGCGTTTTTAGTAATCCCCTCTTCAGTCACAGTCTCTCTAATTACCTGCTGTTGGACCATTTTTCTCAGAAATCTCTCCAAACCATGTCTGGTTTATTTCCCTCAGCAAATAGTCTGCTTTTAGCTAATTTTATAAAACACTCTATGTGTTTGCTGAGTGAATTTTTCAGCTGCCCTCTGGCAGTGATGAGCTGACTCAAAACATTAGGGTTTCTGTTTTGAATGTGTATCATCTGCAACTAGCTAATATTTCTCTCCTACATTGTCACAATGACTTCATGTTCTTTTCTTGCAAATGCGCTATTTTAATTGCTTTGTCAGAGTCCCCTCGGGTCACCTTGGTGGCTATGCCATTAACCCTGGGCTTATCTATCAATTAGAGATTTAAAAGCATCCATATACGTATTTTGCTATCATACAAAATAAGTTATGGAAAACTTGCCTCCATGCAACTCTTCAGCATTAGAGGAGTGAGTCTTAAGATATCCTATATTGAAAAATCGTCATATGTTTCCTGTTTAGGGCTCCAGTGAACAAAAGAAAGATAATGATGCTGGAATTAAACTTCCAGCGTCCGATCAAGGGCGCTTCTGTGCCCTGTGTGTTATTGTCTGAACCTCATCGCTTTTTTAGTGTAACAGGAGTCGAGCAGTTCTAGTCTGAGGTCCTTCTCATCCTGAAGGATGGTTGAAATTACCATTCCCTGCAATGATTTCTTGGATGTTAGCAGCAGGGAAAAGTAATTTTCTTAAAGGGAAAAAAAAGAAGCAATGATCTCTTTTGAGAGTGTGAATATTCATGATGATGGTACAGGTCTCATTTATCATCCCTTCCACACAGTATGTGGTAGAAAATGAGAGGGAGACAAAGTGTAAGTGCTTGCTAAAGTAAGAATTACTATTTATTAATCTCTGCTTTTGTACACTACAAAGAGGGAAGCACACTTCTGTGCTGAAGTATCTTTGTAGTTTTAAATATTTATTTCTGTCCAGGTGTGTTTCTTAGGCACTTGTTATGTCTGCCTTGAGGGATTTAAATCTGTAAGCACCATCTGTTGCTGTTCGGTGTGGACACATATGGCTAAAGAATATGATATTAGTAGAGATAGGTGTACTGTATAGCTGCTGCAACTCATGCTTCTCAATCTTTTTCTGAACAGAAAGTGCCCGTTTCCTTCACACTGCTGTTTACCATTTTGTGTCAACCTAAGAGAGTAATCAACTAAACCCAAATCCTAAGCAAAACCCCCTCATGTTTAAACTCAGTTTGTGCTTTAAAAAACATGAAAGAGGGAATGTCCTCTCTCCTCCAAAAGTCTGCTGAGACTTGTACGCTAAGAAAAAGAGACTGAGCTGTAAAGTCTGTCTTAGTCACGTAGCCTCTGTCCTCAAATGAGCTGTTAATTCGGCCCTTCTAAATACATGGGGAAAGAAGATTAGTAAATGCACACCCTGAAAATATCCTTAATATATACCAGGAGTGTTTGTTTAGTTCCCAGAACAGGAGTTACACGGGGCTAAGTTTGCTGTGAGCCCCCCCTCACCCTACTTTGCTCCCTGCGTGACCGTTGTCTTCTGGAAGAAGCTGAAGCCACGTCGTGTCTCGGAGCTCTTCCCCCAGGGCCTGGCGATAAATGAAGTCAGGACTGGGACTTCTGCGAGCCATATTACGACAAGACGTTTCACTCCCTTTCCTTCAGTAATTTCCTTTGCCAGCTTAATCACAAAAACACTTTCCCAACCAGCTTGCTTAGGACATAATGATAAATTGTAGTGGAGGTTTAATGTTTATTATAATTTAATGTTTCATTCAAAATTAAGTAGAGCGCTCCTGTAGTCCCTGGGTAAATGGCCATATCTTAAACCCCCAACTCGTACTTTCCAAAGGACAGGTTTATTCTGCCATCTTGTCTTGCCAGCTGCCCTACTTTGTTTCCAGGTCCCTCTCTTCCCTAAACTTGTTTATGCAAAATTTTGCAGTGCTGTCTTCAAAACCTGCTTCCATTGAGCCCGTGCATACTCTCTCCTGTCGCTGACGTTTCTTCTAGCCCCAAAGCTGCCCTGTCTTATCTGTCTGTGCATCCGAAGTCTGGAGCCTGGTTGGTGCATGCCCAGACCTAAGTGAGAACCTAGTCAGCCTAAACCTCTCGTAATCAAGGCATCTTAAGCGAGTGATTTAATGAAGTCGAGATCTGAATCACACCCTGAGGTGTCATTTCATGTTTACTACAGAAAGAGCCTGGGGTCACCATGCTGCTAATTTGGTTAGGCATTTAAAGTCAAATGAGATGAGACAAGACTTGGAGTCTCAGGTTTAGCCTTAGGAAGTATCAACCTTTCTAGCCTAGATAGACGTGAGCAAGTGAGTGGCTTCCACTTGTGTCGTCTCATTATCTGTGTGTTTTTCTTACCACTCTGGCTCTTCCAGCAACCTTTTTTTTTTTTTTTTGGTGCTAACTCCACATTATGTAGCCATCATAAACATGTAAACAAAAGCATTCACAGTTTTAACAGAAAAATAGTAAAACTATTGTCTGGCTCTCCATATGTTCCTCAATCTTCCAGCAGAAACCCAAATCCAGGACATATTTATTGTTCTGGCGTAAAGCCAGAGTCTATTTACTTTTGTGAGTGGCTAAGGAGTTGCGGTTTTTAAATAACTGTAAGCCTTCAGTAGCATGATACATTACAACCAGAAATTACTACGTTTTTAAATGAAGCACGTGGAGTGCCCTTGTGGCTTTCTCCTCTGGCCAGAGCAGATTAGCAGTGATCCTTGCTGAGGAGGAGTTACCCTGGGGAGGAAAACCGGCCCTCCTTGCTTTTCCTTCCCTCCGAGATCCTTGTCCTCCTTAGGAACCAGGATGATAAGGAGCAGAAATCAGGCTCAACTGTAATGGCTGAAGGGCTCTTATCACTTAATACAGATCAGCATTTAAGGGATGCAGCAGAATTTCGTTTTCTCACTGCACCATGCAGCCTCCGACTTTCAGCCAATGAGTACAAATAAAATGTTTTTCCACAAATTGCCTTTATGTGGAGAAATTACACATTTTAATTGAGCTGCTGTTTTATTTTTGTTTTTTTAATGTTTCATTTTGTATTTCCATGGGGTTTCTGCAGGCATTTTCACTACATTTTCTGGTTGGGTGCTTCCAAAAAAATCCTTATTATAGGAAGGAAAGATTCTACCCGTGACAGGATAAGCCTGAATCCGCAAGTAAATCAAGCTGTGCTGTAGCCTAAGAATACATATGGTAATTTTGATTAGTAGCTCTATATGGATAGTGTCAATGTCTTCTGCTTCCTTGAGTATGAAAAATTCCATGTTAAATCATATCTCCCATGTGTTTTACTGTTTATACGTATTGCTGCTGTCACATTGCTAGGACATCATCGTAAGAAGGGGGAAAAGTGAGAGAGCAAATTTATTGACCAACCTGTCTCAATCAAAAACAGTATGAAAATTGGGGTTTTTCCACATTTAGCAACATTTCCATTAGCTGTTCTAAGCATCAGCCTTGGGACTTTTAGCATAAATTATTTTTTTTTCCAAATAGGATCAAACTGTGAAGAATTCAGAGCCGTCTTTCATTTATTTAATTGTACAATAGCTGCTGGTAGTTTGATATCTATCATCATACGAGTCTGATGTCATGTGCCTTTAACTGCCTGTAAGACTGTAGCTGAACAAAATGTAGATTGATTTTTCTCTGCTGGTTTTTCTCCCTTTCTCTTTTCCTTAACAGTGAGCTGCCTCATTCCCCTCAGAATCTTCTGGCCACTCTAAATTCCTCATATGGCCGCAGCGTGCTGCTCTCCTGGGTGCGCCCCTTTGATGGAAACAGCCCTGTTCTCTACTACACGGTCGAGCTCTCCGAGAACAGTGAGTAAAGCCAAATATGTTTCAACCTCATGTTCTTCTTAATTACCCAACCTTCCTTCAGACGCACCTTTTACCGGAGCTACTAACAAAATGTTACTGTTGTTTGCTAAATGAGAGACAGTGTGCACAAAGGAGAACCCCTGGGTTTTACACTCAACTATTCGCATGCTGGAAGAGTTAAACAACAAAAAGAGGCCTGAGATGGTGGAACGGTTGTACAGGAAAGCCTCGGTTCCACCTCTGGCATTGCCAGCCAGACTTGAGGCACAACAGCTTATTCCTCAGTTCTTCTGTTCAGCATCTGTAAAATACTAGTAGTCATATTTTATTTCTTCCCATTGTTGTCTTTTGCTCTGGTTTCATAGATATCTTGATGCATTCAGAGCCCCAATTTCACCTGAAAAATGCAGGCAGGATGATAACATAAGGAACTGATGGTCTGTCAGAGGAACAAACTTGAATGTCAATAGGAGCTACGATCTTATCTGTATATGCGTTCATATATTTTCTCCGCTTTCCCTAGGTTATCGCTTCACACCCTTCTTTTGGGTGGTTGAGGATGCTTAACCAAGATATTCAAATATCTAGCTTCAGGGGTTACAAACCTGGTCATTGGGAATTGCCACTTCTCCCAGTTTTGTCATGCTGTATGTCTGGTCCTTTGTGGCTCTCAGTTTGCAAGGTTATTCAGGGACGCTGCTAATGCCTCTTTAGGAGTTGATAGAAAGATGAGGTTATATGGAAATCGGTCACCTTGGCAATACTTTCTAATCTCTGTCACCCTAGGAGCTGGAAATCCAAGCCTAACAATTGAGTCTTGATGAAAAAATTAAGAGCATCACTTTTTCTGACATGTGGAAATTAGCCACTGCATAACTGAATGTGAAACAGTCCTGATTTCTGATTATCTACAGAGTAGCATTTTGTTTTGCCACACAGAGAGCTTGAGGTGAAACTTGAGCTTCAGATCACATACAACCCTTTTGCTTTGCAGACTGGAGTGAGTAATTTTTTGATGTGGAGGTCCCAGAACTGATGATCTTGACATCTGTTAAGCGAAGTGCAGTTTTCTAATCCTAGCAGAAATCCCAAGTCATGCCTGGGACTGCTCTCCTTAAAACAGTTCTTTTCAAGCAAAGACTCCTGATCTTTTTGTAAACGAGAAACAACTGAGAAAATCCAGTGTTCTACGCTCACACCCCCCTCTACCTTTTTATCACCACCTTCTTTTTTATTTTCACTCTTCTCTCCTCCTCCTCCTATCGACTACAGGCCAGTAACTGCCTTTTTGCTTTTCCTTACCTGTTCTTTCACCCAGGGACGTCACCCTTGTGTTTCATGTTTCCCAGTGGCTTTGACAATGACAAGCTAACGAAATCCCAGTCTGGGAACATGGTGCAAAGGTACTAGAGCTGTGTTTGCGTAGAGACAGCACAGAGCCGGCAGAACGTATGCGCTGGCTCCCGTGCTGGGCTGCGTTGATTGGGAAGAGTCACTGAAAGAAGAGGCAGCTCACTCGGTGCCGGCAGAAGTTGGGAAGGTCTTCAAGTGCCTTTCTAGCGAGGCTGCTTTGCAGTTGTGCTAGTATAGGAATGGAGTGAAAGTGGCATCGTTTTGAAAATGCCATAATTCATTCACTGAAATTTGTAGAAGGCTCAGCAAAAATCAACAATACTTCTGCAGAAATCAGGCAGGCAGTCCCTCAGAACTCCACAGGATCCTGCGAACCCTTGCTCACTCTGTGATAGATCCAATAATTTTGGCTGATGGCATTGCAATCTACCACTGAGAGAGTCTCATTACCGCAAATCATAGGTATATGTACTTCAGCAAGCTTGCAGCTGCAAAAACCAAACACAGACTGGGTCTGTTGTGAATTGAGCATCTTAACTCCCAGAAATGCTCTAGATCTTGCTGTCCTTTCAGTTTTCATCTTCATCTTTATTTACTTTGCTTTTATGTACAATGTCTAAATGGTTACCCATAGAAGTAGGACAGAGAGGAATCTAAGCCCTTGAATATTCTACTGTTGCTGTGTTCTCTCATTTCATATATTATTGCTCAGCTTTACAAATGCCAACAGAATAGTAGAACAATGTCAACAGTGACTTTGGTTTGGAAAGCTGACTTTAATGTCTGCATATTGTCACTGTCTCGTTTTTTTTTATTTTCTTGAAGTGTTTGTTTTTCAGAGTTAGTTTGATCTCAGTAGTGTGTGGTTAATATTTAGTTTCTACAGACCTCCTACTCCTTTGGAAAACACCACCTTGCCTTTGTTCCCACCCATCCTAAGTGATGTTTATGAATGAAGCTGACATTTAATCTTGTATAGGTGTAGTTTTGCCTGATAGGACGGTGCAGAATCTCTTTTTGCTTTTCAAAGAAGATTTCTTTTCAGGTTTTCTGGCAGTCCTGTTTGTGATGCAGAAAGAGCAACTGTCAAGGAGTCGGCACATGTCCTCCATGAGCTCGTCTGCTTTTGCTTCTGTAGCTCCTTCCCTGGCAGCAGCAGTGTAATACGCTTAACATCCTAATCCCCATTTGCTTTCATACGTGTAAAGGTTAGGGAGGGACATCAGAATTATGATTTATTTTCCAGTTAGCAAAGCTGCACAGGAGACTTTGTTCTTAGTTCTGTGGAGTTTTAATACATGGGTTTTGCTTTGCAGTTACAGGTGTCAAAACGTAGCCTAGTTTTCTTCATTTTTTTACCTGTTTGGCTTTGAATAATTTTCCAATAGCTTTAGGATCCATTGTACGTTTTGAAGCACGTACCGAAAATGAATACATAATAATAGTATCTGTTTCAGAGAAATAGCTGAAGAGGGTTCAAAATAATGAGTGTAAATTTCAGGGGACTAATTACTAGCTGCGTTAGAGAGGCGTGTCGCTCCACCTGGCATGGATTAGAACTCCTTTTCATTAAAATCAATTCAGTAAAGAGATATAAAAACCTTATTTTAATTAGAGGGGAAAACAGTGGCAGATCGTGCACATAAATTGCTGGAAATATGAACGACTCTAGTCACCTAATTTTTAAAATGAATGTATTTGGCGCAATGCAATAATTCTCAAATTACAAGTATTCACAGTAGACCGTGTCTGTGGGTGACTTGAGACATATGGCCTTAAACGTTTGGGGGCAAATTTATAATCTAATTTGAAAAACACAGTTCCAGGGAAACACAGTCATTAAGTATTCCTGCCCACACAGAGCCAGGAATGTGAACCTTAATTTGAAATAGGATTTTCAAATAAATAGTACCATGCATTGCTGTCATTTGCACTAATATAATTTTTGGATGTTTCATGACCTGTTTAGCCCCTGTTGCGATATACCTAGGAATTCCAATGAGTTATCTTCGCGGAGTTAGAAGGGCATATGCTTATTTTATTCCAAAGAGGTTAGATTTCAGGGATTAATCAAAAACTATTCTGAATTGTCTTTTAACTGAAGAAATGAATTAATACTTGAAGAATTCTGCTGAGTACAATTAAGATAAAAGCCCATTTTTGTTTTATTGTATGCTGGGATATCTGTGCTGTGTGATGTAATGATATAACTCAGATTCATCATGTTGTGCCAGTGAGGAGATAATAAAAGCTCCTATGAAAAGCATCTATACATGCTTAACTTAAGCCCTATGAATTGTCATCCTGCATTTGGTAGGAGTATTCGAATGGTAAAAATTGAACACATCGATAAATCTTTGCAAAAATTAAAGTAAAACTATGGGGTTTTTTACGACTGTGACTCAGATCTATATGTGATAGTGTTAAAAGATACTTTTTCTCAGGCCATTGGTAGATCTTGTTGAAGCCCTACCAAACAAAGAATGAACCATTTATTTTTATTTGAACTTTTTGCAATATCTTATTGTCATGAAGATTTGAAAAATGAATTCAGTAAACTCCAGCGGTACGGCAAATGCCAATACTACTGTCTATGCAAAACCCCCTGGAGAGGAAAGGAGATGGAAATGTACTCCAAACCTGCAAAAATCAGCTTTCTGCAATAGATCTAATGTGCAATATCACATTAGAAATGATTTTTGAGGAATTTGCAATTAACGCATGAATTGTAAGGTGGGTAGGGAAATATAGAAGAAATACCTGTTGGTGAGTAACGAGCGTTATTAAATGTATCACAAGTGCATACAAAAATTCTTGACAGAACAAAAGTAATTTCTAAAACCCCCCAAATCACGTTGTAAACTGGAGAGTAGCCTGTGAGATTCTTCATTTCCAATAAATTAACTTGGAGAGGAAATCAGAGTTAATTCAAAATACCCAATAACCTTAAGACGATGGACAGCTAAGCATGGAAGTTTTTCAGACAGTAGCAATTACAGCAGAAGAGCAAGCAAGCAAAGCCCAGAGTACATTCTGGGCAGCTTAAGTTAAATGAAGGATTAGCACAGTCTGCTCAATCTGACAGAGGCTTATTTAATAGTTTGACCTGGCAAGTCTTTTGTCACCATGGAGCTTCTCTGGGCTTCCTGGGACAGGCGAGTGACAGTCATCCTTGGAGGAGGAGAGAGTCGGTGTCGAAAATTTTATGGCATGTTTCCGATGTCAGAATTGCTCTTCTCAGTGGTAAAACAAGCTTCTGTGCAATTCTGGGGTTTGTTGTGTTTTTAAGGAGGGAGAACAGCCTTTCAAAATGTTTAGTTTATCGATTGTCAAAAAAAAGGACTCGACATTTAAATTTTAAAGATACTCTGCACACTCACTGTATCCACTGCTCCATGAGCGAGCAAATCCTTCCCAAACCACCTTCCTTTACGAATCAGAGCGCCCAGGAGATGAATAGGCTTGGTTTATATTAGTTTTCAGTTTAATCTCTCTTCCTGCCAGATCTTTTATCTTCCACCAGGAGAGGAAAAAGAATTAATAAAGTATTCTACAGATGCAGCATATAAACAGAGCAAAGCCCCAAGGTGCTGAAGAGATTAATAGGCCCTGTTGTTGAATCAAACTGCTCACTACATTGAGCTGCTTGGGTTAAGCACTCTCAGGTGGTGTTTACACTAGCAGTAAACAAATGAAATGCTCTAGGAAATGGACCACTACCCAAGTAGCTCATACAAGGGTATTTCACTCTCTGGTTGGTGTCTGCTCTTCCATCTTCCTCAGGAAGCTGCTTCAGGCAACGTACTAAGTCAGCCATACCTTAACTTCGGCTTACCTTGATTTGTGTTTGTGCACTCTGGCTGTAACAAGGTGAACAGTTGGTCGTGAAGTCTCAAGAGAAGCTTGATAAAATTCAGAAGGAACTAGGGTGCAAAAAACTCCTAACCAATGCTTTTCTAGATAGCGTAAGTGTGCTTCCTCTCGGGTCTTTCTAAAAAGAGTTCAACGTTCAGCTAAGATGAATTGCCGTCAAGATCTTGCAGCCAAAGTTGCTGTTGGTAAATCATCAACACCTGGCAAGGACAGAACTTGACTGCTGTGCAAATGTCCCTCTCCAGCATTCCCAGTATTCTGCTGTGTCAGTTTTCCCGTTAAAAAAGACTTTGCTCTCAGAAAGCCATTACTGGAATAAATGTATTTTGAGTAATTCAAAGATGCGGTGTTTATAGCCCAACTGGTATCACACCCTAGAGGACTTAAACTGGCTAAGGAATCTGCCAGAAAAGCGCTAAATTAGTGGTTTACATCTTGGTGTGAAGTTTAGCAGCCTTCCACATTTGGGACATCTCATCTTCATTTTCAAGCAGACGTCTAGGTGACCTGCCAGGAGCTGCAATGCACTTCTGATGAGCAACATGCACAGATACGTTGCCAAAATCTACAGCTAGCTCCTCAGTAATTTCCAGAAGTGTTAGTAATTTTGAGCAGGGAGCATGAAAACAGCTGGTATTATTTAAAAACTGAACAAATCTTTAAATTGGCTGATTCCATTGCTGTACTGTTGCAACACAGACCAAATGTCACTTCTCCCTGACTATTTCAGTCACGACTTTGGGGAGAATATGTGACACCAGGATATGAAGAAAAGTCAGGATATTTAATTTTCAATGTGTTTCATTTCAGACCTCTTTGAAAACTTGAAAATGTAATTTGGGCATTAGAGGAGCTCGGTACATCAAGTATGTGAGCTGACAACAAGGGTTTTATAGTGCTGCCAGGGCTGTTTATACCAGGGAATCTTCCTAGGAAATGATTAGACCCAATGCCATATACTATCTCTGGAAAAAAAATTGCAGACTTGTAGAATCCGCAGCAGAAGCTTTCTCAGGTCTTACAGCAAAGGGCTGATTTGGCAGAGAGAGTCACGCTTCTACACCTGCTTGCAAGCTGGGTAGGAAGATATTCCAAACTGACTGCGGATTTCATTACAGTCCTTCCACCAGAGCCACTCATGGGTGTGGTGGTGTAATGGCCTGCCAAACAGATGGGTTGTGAAATACACAGCCCATCTGTCTTTATCATGCTTGTTTCCTCTTTTATTAAAATGTTAATGAATATAGTTTTTATTTATTATGCCGTGACATGTGCAGCATCACTTTCCAGTAGACAAATGTGCAATCTGCATAACCGTGTGGGCTGACAGGAAGGTTTCTTCTGCTGAAAAGAAACTTCTTCCCAAAGTTCCTCTGAGGAAAAGAAGCACAAGGAGCTCTGAGCAGTCAGAGGCATTTTCTCACTTCTGCGGGGCTTTTAACAAGCACTTCCACCTTTTTTCACATGTAAATTATTCCAACAGATTCTCCCTGGAAGGTTCACCTATCAAATCTTGACCCAAAGATGACCAGTGTTGCTGTGAGCGGACTGACTCCAGCCCGAACCTACCAGTTTAGGGTGTGTGCGGTTAACCAGGTGGGAAAGGGCCAGTACAGCTCCGAGACCAGCAGGTACAGTAAAAATAAATATGTGTCTACTAAAGGTACAGTAACGAAGGATTATTGGGAGGAAAAAACTGCTGATTGTTTGTTAGCGAATAAAATCAAGTTATCTTTTGCACAATAATTGGGGAAAAGAGCCTTTAGCGTTACCCAGGCCCCTGGAGAGTGCTCTGCAGCTGTCAGTAATTGGTGGTAATGGCAATTCCGCGATGCAGGACAGCAGCACACAATGGGAGAGGTGCCCTCCTATTTCCAGAGTATCAGTTGAGCAGAAACTTGGAAATATTTTTGTGCTCTTGTGCAAAGCCACAGCAGTTAGCCCGGGAAGGAGTACAGCGTTCACCCAATCATTGCAATGTCACTTCTGGAATTCACCCAGATGCGACATAGAAGGATGGCTTCATCAAATTTAGTTTCAAATGCATCCCCCTTCCTCTGTGAACCAAAGCTTGCTGGGAGCTTGAATTGCAGAACAGCTGAACTCTAAATGACTTTTTCAGAATGTAGGAGTTTGATATGAAAAATATTGAAAGAGCTGAAAGAAACAATTTGGAAGGAGTCACAGACACTGGACCTGAGCTCTAACTCATTCAGGCTTGTAATCTTTTTAAAGAGTTGTAGCAGCCTGGGTGATTCAGAGAGAATAAGGTTACCTCAGCTGTCTGTCTTGTTGCTTGCTTAACTGATTTCCTATTATGTTGATTTGTTGTAACTATTTCATCCATGTCTTCAGCGGTTTGATCAGCGTTATATTTCCTTCTAGTCATCAGCCTTTGATAGAAGAAACTGGTTCAGATGGAGTGGATACATGAAATAGAAACGTTATCTATCATTTATTTCAACACCCATCCCTACCACATTCTTTCATACTTAGGTTGATGCTCCCTGAGGAGCCCCCCAGTGCCCCACCTAAGAACATAGTGGCCAGTGGGCGCACCAATCAGTCCATCATGGTCCAGTGGCAACCTCCTCCCGAGAGTGAACATAATGGAGTTCTTCATGGGTACGTCCTAAGGTAAGTCATTTTCTAACCTGGAAAGTCGAGGTAGATCCGTGTGTGCACGAGGGAATTCCGAATGGTGTGACTTAAGAGCGTATTAAAAAATATTTCTAATTCCGTTAAATATATTAGTTATTGTTTACAAATGCTGTGGCTGCCCTGGTTTGTTACAGATGAGAAGACACCTCTGTTCAGGTGATCACAAGGGTGCAGGCACTTAAATTCCAGCCTGTCTGTACTAGAGAGTCAGTGAGCTGGTCCCTGTTGGCTACTCCGAATGGGCTGCCGAAGTGGACTAGCTCCCGACGGAGACTCTCAACATCCAGATAGCCTTTTTCCATTTTCAAAGTGAAGTGAAGCACCCAGTCCTGAAAGTGTTCACATGGGAAGTTGGTACGGTGCAGCCTATGCATTGCAGGTGTATATTTGCTTATTACAATCTCAGGTTCCTGCTGGAAAGCTTAATTAAATTTATCGAAGACACAACAGGGCTCCTGCACTATGGAAGAGAGAGAATAGAATCAATAAACTTAAGGTTTGTGCCAAACAAAATGGAGGGAGGGAATGACAGGTCAGATGCTTCGTGGCAGACCTTGATTTGGTTTTGAAAATCTGTCAGCTGAGTAAGATTCTTTCAGCCCCACCTGTATTTATAATGAGAAACAGATTCAGGCAGGTACCTGGGAATCCTGAATACATCACGTCTTTCTGCTTACACAGGATTTATTGTGTCGGAAAGGGTGTTGCCATACTGAGAGACTTTGCAGAGCAGTTCCCTTTTGTAATTTTTTGGGGACTCAGTTATTCACTCCTACCCAATTCAACTACAGCTTACTTGCTTATTTGGCATCCTTGTCCTGCAGTGCTAGCAGCCGGCTACGGCCGCACCTGTAGTAAGGGAGGCAGTATCTAAATTAGAGGTTTTGTGGGAAACTCCCAAGCATTGCACCACCACTGACATGTCTCCAAGTGATGGCTACAGCCTGTTGTAGGCAGGCTGCTGGCATTTTTAATACAGTGTTCTCCAGACCTGCTGAAAGATACCTAAATGCTACAGTTTAAATGCCAGCATCCTGTTCATGCTGTGCTCCTACTTTTGCTGGCATAGATGGAAATGCTTTTGTGATGCTAAGAGTGTTGGTGAGCTCCCAAAATAGTGCTGGAAAGTTCCTTCTCTCTGCAGGCAGAGTCGAAGTCTGTTAATCTCCCTGTCACCTGCACAGAGCTTGTTGCAGTGGTGAGCCACTTGTGCAAGTGCCTGCAGTTTTAAGAGCTGTGCTCAGTTTGAAAGCTGTGCTAGTCATCAGTGACAGGTGGGAAAAGGTGCTTTAACTTCTGTCTGCAGCTAGAATCTTGTCGTGAGACGTGGGTACCTATTTGCACAGGGTACAGGTGGTGTTTGTACAGTTCTTTCCTTCAAACTGGTCTACTCGACGATAAGATTAATTCCTTAGCTATTCCCAGTGAGTCTTACCCAGTCTCAGCATTAAGTCCTTTGAGAAAGCAATCCCATAGCCTCCTACTTCTGGCACTCTGTTTTCTCCATATAACATTTTCAATAAAGTTTAACTTAAGTATTTTCTACAACATCTATCGGCATAATTGATCCCTGTCCTCACTGTAACATCTCTTTCCATTTTAATACAGAGTGATCATATTCACTATACTCAATCTGTGAACATTTTTGATGTCTACATGCTTTGTCTTGACTACAGAGCAGAGAAACCATTTATTTGACAGGAATTTAAGGTTATCATATACAAGCACAACTGTCCCAGGTAATAAACCAGGCTGTTTTTCCAAGTCAATCTGTGTGGTCACAGCAATGTGCGCTGGAGAAAAGTCTTCCTGCACTGATTTCTGTAGAATTAGGATATAAGAAAATGAAAACCACCATGCATCCCAGAGACCCAATGCTCAAGACATGCAAGATACTAAATGGATGGAACACCTGATCTTTAAAAGTGAAGGTGCACTGCACAAGTCATATGGAGTATACATCAAAGTCCATGGTGAGAAAAATCATGAAGACATGACATTTCTGAACTGGCCTCCTTTCTCTGCCCTTTTTCTCACTGGCAGTATTGCATTTAGAGGACTGCCATGCTAACAGCATAATAGATTAAATCACAGGAGCGCTCGACTCCTTGTCTCCTAGGTGTGAGACAAAACATTGCCACACAAAGAATTGACTTTGCCAGGAAACATACACCCTTCACAGGAGACAAAGGAAAGAAAAAGGTAGATATTGCTTAAAGTAGAAAAAGATCAAGACATTCAATAAACTCAGCTGAGGGCTGATATTTCTTTATTTCCATTTGTATTTCATAAATGGAACCACACCAGTGTAGCACTACAAATATTAAGTATGCCAAAATACGGTCAGGCAAGCAGCTCCTCAGCAGAAAATAGAGGGGTTGTCAGTGATTGAGAAGTGATCTCTTTATAAGAAAACTTTAGAACAAAAATCTATGGCTGAAATACATGAAGGTGTCTGCTTGTAGAAACTGCTCCAATTTGACTTAGATTAATTTAAAATCAGACTGTAAGATGTCAAAGAAATTGTTCTGTGTCAATAAGCTTTTGGTGATTACTGTGAAGCAAAAGATGAGTAAGAGTGCATAAAAGCTGTGTGGTGAATAAAAATACAAATGTTTCCATATTTGTCTTTTCCGTGGAATAGTAATGCCTTGTGCCCCTTACTTGGCCTCTGTTTTTCTGATTTTTTTTGTGAATTAGCATATTGTTATCATCCATTGTACCATTTTCCTAAGGGAAGGAAACCAAACGGTACTATTCACATTCACAAATTTGCAAGGTTTGTTTTCTATAATTTAGTTCTTCATCATTTCTTGGCCTAAAGAGACACATCAAAGGGTGTCTGTTTTCTGCAATATAATTTTTACCTGGGAAAATATATTCAGTGTTTCAGCTTCCCGTGTCTCAGCAGAAAGTTTGTCAGGATGTTTACCGCTTCTCTGTATTTGGTACAGCCCTTCTCCTGACATTCCAATGCTTAACCAATCCTTCAGTCTCAACTATATTCCATCCTTATTTTAATCATTCTGTGAAGTAAATTCTGGTGGAAGCCAGAGACAGCGATGCCTGAGACTCTAGAAGGTCAGGGCCCTCTGAGGTCTTCCTTTTCAGATTTCAGAGGAGAAGGAAAAGTACATTTCTCAAGCTGATTTACAGCAGCACCCTGATAAAAATCACATCTGGGCTATTTTTTCTACTAAATCACAGCTTTTACTAGACAAGCCACATTTAAAAAGCTGTAATTTTTCTGCAACCGTAAAACAGAATAAAATACCCGTTTTGTTTAGCCCTGAGCATGTAATCTTGGTGAGATCAGATTATAAATACTATAGCAGTCAAACATGATATGGTCTTATCAGAAGTTAGTGTGTTCCTTCTGATTATTTTTCATTATTCTTTGTATAATTCTGCTGTGAAAGTTTGCATATTGCCTCTTCACAAAGGAAGCTATTTTGCCAGTCAGGATATTTGCTATAATTGATACCATCTAATTAACTAGCAAATTTTTCTTCCCATATGGTAGGTATCGCCTGGCCGGCCTCCCTGGAGAATACCAGTATAAGAACATCACCAGTGCAGAAATTAACTACTGCTTAGTGAAAGACCTGATCATTTGGACCCAGTATGAAATCCAGGTGGCATCTTACAATGGAGCTGGGCTGGGAGCGTTCAGCAGACCTGTGACAGAGTACACTTTACAGGGAGGTGAGCAAATCGGACCAATATATCCTTTATAGCTACAGTTTATAGCACAGTTTCCTGAAGAGATGCACTCTCTGATAGTCCCACCTAACAACTTGTAAAATGAACGGTCATTTCAGTCAAATTTGATAGGCAGCTTGGGATAAGAAACACCTACAAATTTCCAATGCCTAAGCAGAGACAAGATGAGACTCTGCTACTATCTCTGTTGTAGAAAAAGCTGTGAGTGAATTCAAAAATTATCTCTTTTTGTTGCCCCTCGTGATGACATGTTACCACACTTGCAGGTCAGAGTCGGCCGCGGCATAAGTAATAAATAGAAATGCCGAAGAGAGCTGGGGTCCCGTGGAATGGATTTATAGGTCGCGTGACAGGCAGGGGCTGAGGTTACTCTGCCGGGAGAGTCGGAGAGAATATGGCTGGGAATTGGGTTTATCACGGTCAAGGTACGCGGTCTGCCGCATGTGCAATATGGGAGACAAAAGCTGAGTAAACCAGCTGCATTAGTTCTGATAATCACAGAATACCTTGTTTTAGAAATACGGAATAAATTGAAAGGGAACTGTAGGGAGAGAAATACAGCCTGTGGAGGAAGAGTGGTTTGGAGCATTTCGGGAATGGTGCAGACATTTGCAAAGAGGAAGATAAAATGATCTTTAAAGCCCTGCTTTTCATGCTACAGCTCCTCCACGCCTTTCTGGTAAGTGCTTTAAGAAGAGTATAAATTACATCAACAAAAGGATATGTAATTACTTTTTACAACCAGTGTAAGGCATGTTTACACCTCTAGATTGGTATAAAAATCTGTAGGATAATTAAGTACCAGGCCCTTAAAGCTTTCATATATTCCCATAATTGCAGGGCTGTGCTGGATTCTGAGCACTGGACAGTACATGGTCTCTACTTTATTGGTCGTAAAACAATTAAACTGTTTTAAAAACTTGCAGATTTACAGTACATCAGTTAATTTACAATCAGTGAAGAATATGTAGTTGTTTGTTAATTGTTAGTAAGAGTACATTATAACATGATTAGCTACAACCTGAGGTGTAGGGAGATCTTTAAGAAAAGATAATTCATATGCAACACTAATTAACCACAACAATTAAAGAAGGAAGCTATCTATATTTTGTCTTAGGGCATGTAAAGTCTCACGGTTTAGAGGAGTCTAGACACACTCAACGTCTTTCTAGAAGTATTTATAGCAGACCTTGAAATGTTTTTCTTTAAGTCTTCTCCTTGCAGCCAGGATTAATGTTTTGTATCAAACTAAAGACCAGATCTCTGCTGAGAATTGGTTTGCACACAGAATTTGAATCTCTTCTGTGACTATGCTTGTAATTCATTACTTGGTTTATTTGCACATTTTAAGCTATCATAGCACCTTAACCTTCCATCTATTAAGACTCAGGTTTGGACTTCACGCTCTTTTTCTTAAACCCTGCAATTGACTCTAATTTCCCTTGATATTATGTGCTGTTATTATCATCCTTTATTGATTGGCTGTCTGTTGTCATTTATAAGGATATAAATCCTCTGTTATAAATTAAGTGTAGTCAGTCCTGCATTCATATTAATCAGCAAGAGTGGTTAGACTGCAGGACAACCTGCAGTGGCCTGTTTGTCTTTATGTTCTTCCTGAATGCTCAATGGTGGGTAGACATAGGAGAAAAACTGGATATTTCTTATTTGTTTTATATCAGTATTTAATAATAGCAGTAAACAACTACTTCATGGATGCTGCCATCTCCTCATGAATGCCTTGCTGGGTTTCTGTGCAAATCACCCAAAGCACACAGTCTGTTCTAAAAAAGAATTTGAAGCCTTTTTACATTTAGAGTTGAAAAGGGAGGCTGGTTGGTATCGGTATCATTTGAAACTGGATTAATATCAAGTCTCCACATGTAATGCGCTAGTGTCTGAAACTCTGCTCCTTTATCTTTGTTGTAGTTGGGAAATGACAGAAAAAGCCAGTGGCTGTTTCTTGCTCCAGAATGTTCTTCCTAAACCAAACCAGCAGGAGTAAGAAAAAGCCATGTGTAAAACTGGCTTGTAAATCATATTCTGATTTTAATACGAGCGGAGATAAATGTCAAAGACACACACTCCCATCCATCCCCCTCTCCTACTACCACCACCGCTGCCTCTATTCTGACGTGTATTAAATGATGTGAGCTATGCTGGCAAGAACCTGTCTGTCTGCAGATGAAAAATACCTGAAACACCTCATATTAATCAGGAGTCCTATGCAGTCCAAGCCTGGCAGGGAATGAACACCGGGAGCAGATCGACCCATTGGCAGAGGCAGATCAGCACGTTGGCATCTTTGTCATAGGGAATATTGTCTGGCCATATAAGCTGTGGATTTACACCAGAACCTAGTCTATTAATCCCTTATTAGCCCTCTGGCATTGCTTTAGCCACTGATAACTAATCAGCTACTCAAAGCTCTTCAAAAATCATCAACTTCTAGAATGTAGCCAAACTCGCAAGATGCTGAAAGATCTAAACTTGTAGAGAAACTGGCACGTAATATCGGTTAGATAAAATGTCAGAAAGACTTACTGGCAAACACTGAACATCCTAGCACTAGGGTCAGGCAGTTTGACTGTCTCTAAATCTTGAAAGTCTCTTCAGAGTGATATTCAGCCTAATCCTTTGATGCTCTCTCTATATAGGTCTCTATTCATCAGAGTTTCTCCAGCTATTCCTTACTTTGATGTTACTTTTCACAGGGATTTGTGCCAGCCTTCTGCATAGGGCAATTTTTACTTATTTAAACAGTGTCCTGCAGGACTTTTCATTGCCATATGAAAAACGGAAGTTTCCCAATACCTTTTCATATAAGACTAGCTTTGCGAGATGTTTATACATCTTTCTGGATGGTGATGATGTTGTCTCTGCTCTGTGCTATTGGACATGTTTACCTTTTCCTGCAGGTTGATTTGAGAAAGCAGAAGCTTCCATCCTTCACTGTGGGCCTGTCCATTTTATCGCAGTAGCATGAATACTTCTGAGCTTCTCTCTCTTTAAAAAACTCCCACTGCTCCTTAGACTTAGGCAAGCCAAGGTTTATGAGTAGAGACATATTTTTCATTAGGCTCTTTGCATTGACGCTAACCCTCTTTTATTTCGACTTTAAGTATTATGTCTTTCTTTTGATGCATATCCCAAAAGCCAGTCTTATGTCCTAAAGTTCATAGGTCTTAACATGTAGTTCAGTGTTGGTTTATTTTCCCTTCTGTGCTGCGCATGGACACCTTGAAGGGCCAGGAAAGTCTAAACAAAAGGCCCTTCCTGAATAAAAGAGTGGGAGAGTCACCAGACTAGTGAGTTTTGATGGTGTGGAGAGAAGGATAAAAGCAAGATGGGTCTGTTCAGCCAGGTCCAAAGTAGTTTCTTCCTCAGGCAGTAGGAGGTGAATGAGAGAAATTTATAAGACTGAGACAGAAGAGCTGGAGAAAACCTGGTTAACTGAAAGCTTCCCACTTAATGTAGGAAAAAAATCGTGAAAAAAGAATCTCTGAATAAGGAGTGTCTCCTGCAACCATTCAATTTTATCTCAGCGAAAAGAGATTTCCCTTAGTTTTCCCTTAGGCTTTCTTGGCAAAAACATCTTAAAGATCCTCGTTCACTTCCTTTGGGGAATCTACCAACAGCCTTGGAGCATCCATGGCATTTTGGGCACAGCTGCTCCTGTGCAGAAGCAGGTTGGAGTTGTAGTGGCTGGATTTTGTTTTACCACTGTTTTTTTTGTTTGGCTGGTTTTTTTGTAAATGATTTCAAAGGTGGTGAAATTAGCAGTTGTCTCGCTGAGGCCCCTGCCCCCCAGCTCTTAATAAAAAAGTAAAATCTCATCCTTGTGAGAGGCATGCAAGAAAGGAAGAAGGCACTTCCCAGCTGCAAGAAGCAAAACTCCTCAGTTAGTGCCAAATCTCACACTGACGAATTTCAGATATCAGCACGCGTAGAACTGCAGAGACCGCTTTTCGTATGCAGCTGCTGCAGTTCAGAGCACGGCAAAGGATGTCACCTGGGAACGATGGGAATAGGCTTCGCCGAAGGAGTCGCGTGCCTCCGGCGGACGCTCCCCACCGCTGCCGCTGAGCTCCTCAAGCCAGAGCGTCAAAGGAACACCCGAATCTTCGCCTAGAGGAGAGCCCGCAGCTCCCCGACCTGCCTTATTGAGACGCGGAAGCTGCCACCTCAAAGATCGGGAGCTCCGGAGGAGTGGGAGACTTTTCTGCAAGCCTCTGTTGAAGATCTGTATTTAAGACCAGTAGTCTGGCTGTCGGAACCTCTGCGGGGTTTACATGCTATTTGCACGTAGCTAGAGACAGAATAATTACATGTACACATGCTTAACCTTAATGCCTTCTCTTCTCTCAATTCTCTCGTCAGCGAAACCCTTTTAATGGCTTTTATCTAGAGTGCTTCCATGACCTTTTCTACTTAGAATGCTGTGCATTGACTTGCAGTCCCGGGAGCTGAGCTCTTAACAGATTTCCAGCCACGTGAACTTTATCGGGAAGAAAGTAACAGTTGGTTTTTTCTGACCAATTTGATCTGCAATTCCGAGATGACTCCCGGATGGGTCTCCGCTGCAAGACGGTTTAAGAATACTTGCAAACACGGTGAAGTACAGGTTTAAAAAGTGAGCGTGTAAATACTTGGAGATTACTCTTGAAACACCTATTTGACATTGGTAGGTTCTGTACTGCTTGACAACAAGAAATTGTAGGAAGTGGACAGATATCTACCACTAAATTAGAAAATCTTTTATGTGGACAGTCGCAGTTTCAGTAAGTTACTAACCATGATCTTGGAAAAGTATTTGAGTTTTGAAGTGACCAGAAGGTCAATTCTGATTTAGCTTCCGTCAGCCGTCTTTTCTTTTTTTAAATGCAAAACTGTTCAGATACCCAAGGAAGTCTTTAATATCAGGACATAAAAGGAGAACTTTATACTGGCACTTTGAAGTAAATTTGAGATTTTAATGCCAATATTTTACTGATTTAAAAATATAAAAATGTATTATGTCTTCTGCAGTATAATTAAGCTTATGGATATCAGATGGACCACATTCTTTCCATCTTTTGAATGTATTCATTGAGATGCAGATGTTGATTTTTCATTAAAGGTGTCCAAAGAGGAATTGTAATATAAATCATGATTTCCAACATTTTGAAGGTTTTATGTTTTCCGTTCATAATTCTTACCATTTATCGTCTTGTATCGGGTACTTTTTCTGCTATGGTGGTGTTTTCTTGTTTCAGGAAATTATTTCCTAATGAAAGAAAAATACTTCCCTTTTAAAAAGAAATAACTAATTCATTTTGTTATCCACATTTATAAATCTCTAGTAAACCTATCTTCAAGTGCTTGCCTGAGCTTTTTTGAGGACTGTAAGGGCTGCAAATGAAAACTTGGAGCTTGCTGATGCAGGTTTTTTCTTCTCAAAAAACTTGCAGTATTTTGAATTGTATCTAAAAGACTCATCAGACCCTTAGAATAAAATCCTTGTGATACTGAAATCACTGGAAATTTGCTATTCATTGTACAGCATCCATCGGATCCTCCACTAAAGAAAATAATGCCCACAGAAATGAAGCGGCAATGTGCACGCTAATCTGTTTTTCAGGAAAACGATAAAGGCCGTGGGAGTGTCCTGCTGGGATTGATTTACTGTTAACTCTCGGGTCACCTGTACCTGTTTCTTATGCTCTGGGAAAAACAGACGCTTCCTACCACTGCCGAAGTTCTGCAGTTCTCACGCGTGGCTGTCGGTGGGCAGCGCGTGGGTTACGTGTAGATTTTCGGTACAATAAATGTGTTACAAAATCAACCTAGGACATACAAATAGAATTGTAATGTAGCAGCTCAACAGAAGGAAGAAGAATGAGTGGAGAGGATGATGCTCAGCTGATTTAGCCTTCCTGACAGAAGGAGATTAATCTATCAGTGATATCCCAGAGACTTTCTGATAACAAACTAACTTGAAGGCTTCTAATACAATTTTCTTCTGCAGTGACAAAATCTCTGGCAGCTACAATATCTGAATATGAAAATATGCGGGGAAGTAAGAATTTTGATTTTAAAAAAATCTTATTCACTTTAACCATTAATTATACAAAGCATTGCACACAAAAGCAAATTGAAATCTATCTTGTGGCTCTCATAATAAGCAGTTTCATCACGGAACATGAACAAGAAAAAATACATTTAGTAGTAGCTAAAGCAGTTTGTTATGGCTGTAGAGAGATTTTAATATATATGACTGTATATCAGGATGATTCGGTGAATCCCTTAACTAAAAAAAAACTTTATGATGTCTACAGGTCATTAAGATAGTATTATAACCTTCCAAAAGCATATAGGGAATTACGATACATGTCAGGAAGCAGGGCCCAGATTCTAATGAAAATTTAGAGCAGTGTCAGATAAATTCTGGTTTTAGAACTCAATAATTATGCATAGTTCATAAATTGTGACATCAGGTTTTAAATTAGGGCAAGAAAATTCTGAATAATATGCAGTTTCTGAGGTTAAAAAATTGTGCAGAGCTAAATCGTCAAGCCGCGGTGTAGTCATCAGGGAGTTTTAGTGACACAGGGCATGAAAGTGGATGTTCTTGTCATTTCAAACGTGACATCTTTGAGGATTTCTCCATTTTTCTGTGTTGATATTTCTAGGTTGTGGATGTCTTTGATAAGTGAACACTGTCCTAGCTCTGTTGGCTGCACCCTTACTATAGCTTGTACACCAGTTAAGAATAATGTCCCTTTATGTCTCTTTCAAACAAACATAGCTTTTGGTGGGAAAAGGGACATTTTTACATTTTTGAGCGCAGTGTCTGGATTTCTTCTCCATACCATGACTCATCTTCCATAAGTACTTTGAAGCTTTAAAAGTTTGTGACCTGTTTTTGAAAAGTATGGAGCAAACCACCATTTCTCAGTGGGAATTGTGGATACTTTTTAGAAGCAGAGGTCTTTGGGCTTTGGTAGAAATTTTCTCCTGGAAGCAGAAAGAACAAAGCTTTCCACTTTTGGATAGTTCCTCTTTCGTAGAATACAAATGGACGTGGCTGTCAATAGTAATAATTTTGAAGCTTTATTAAACTTATTTTATAGGATTCAAAGGGTATTAGTCCATTTTTTATACTCAAATAGCAGTTTTCTTCTTAAACTTACTATAAGCTTAGTAATTTCAGAAAAGAAGACCTATTAGTATTCTTTCCTCTGAGAGCTATAGAAATGACATCCTAAAGCAATAAGTTGAAGAAATTGCCTGGAAGGTATTTAAAGAGACATTATATTAAATGACAAAATGTTTAGGTGTTATTTTTTGTTGTTTGAAGGCAGTATGCTTTTATGTTCTATGCTTTCTTTTGTATTGAGAAAACATCTGTCTAATTAAATACTTGGCATAAAATGTTTATGCAACTTTTAGTAGATTAGAGGGTGTATTGACTCAGAATGTATATAATCAATTCAATATACATGAATGCATATCATATCAAGACAAAACGAGAACGTCTCCGGTTCCCAAGAAAAATCCTTATTGCATGTGATATGACTGGTCCTAATTCTTTAAGCAGCAGTAAATAATAAACAGATGCTGTTGCCAGAGTATAATTCACAATTAGAACTTTAATTGTGTGGACTCCATGTTTGCTTGTCTGATCTGGGGAATTGTGCAGTTTCAAAAGACTCGAGAAATTTCTTTCTGAAACTGTTCATTCTCTGTGCAGTCACGGATAATTGAAAGAGATGTGTTCACCTATCATTACCTAGCTTCTGTCTCGAGTCTTTATGAGAAACTCATCTGTGGAATAATAAGCTTCAGAAATCATTTCATCCCCTCCCCTTCAAAGAATTTCCAATACAGAATGAGAAATTAACCCAATTACCCTTCTTTCCAAATCATTGCTGGTTACTGTTTCACAAGAAGTACATCTTTCCCTCAAGGTTGTTATTACCTTGCGACTCGCGAGTGGCAGTCGCTGGGTTCTGTGTTCACCCTTCTCTTTCGTCCCCTCACCCGTCCTCCGCTCTCTTTTATTCTGTTTCCCTCTCTGCTGACCGGGAGCAGTGCCTACAGCTCCGCCGCAGAACGTGCAAGTCGAAGCCGTGAACTCCACAACCATCCAGTTCCTCTGGAACCCTCCACCCCAACAGTTCATCAATGGCATTAACCAAGGATACAAGGTAAATAGAAATAAGATTTCTGTTTTGCCTTAGCCGTCCTGCTATATAACAGATGTTGAAGCTAATAAGCTCTGAATCTCCAAAGTGAGTGTATATTTTCAGGGGTGTCTTACAGGAGTAACATGGAGACAGGTGAGCAGTTGTTGCTTCTAACATTGGCAACGTATGGAAGTTCTGAAAAAGGATTGTGTCAAAGGCTAGAAGTCCCAGTACCTTTGTCATTTACCTGGAGAGTTTCCGAAGCCGCAAAAGCAGTTGCATGTCAAACAGTTTGGAAGGTCAGCACAGGAGATATGTCATCGTGCCACTGAAAATCAATCTTGAGAATTCTATTTACTCTAGTGCAAAATTCCCATTCATTTCTTTAGGAACCAACACATCGCACTAAATATTTGACTTAACTTTCCCACTGTGATGATTTGGGAGATAGAAGAATGTAAGATTTATTAATCATGCTCGATGGCACGGAGTTAGCATGATAAGTCCCTGTTGATGGGGCAACTGGCGATATCTATTACAGTACGCGGAGTAGAGAGCGCTTAACAGAGCACTTGTTGGTACTTTGCCCAGTGGAGTGTGTGCTAAGAAGGTAGCTGGAGTGGTTTATTTCTGTCTCTCAGGAAGGACTGCTTAATAGAAACTCCTTCAGTGGTTCAGCAGTAGGGGCATAATAAATGAATGGTTCAAAAACATTCATGGGAAGTACAAAGAGAAATATCTTGTAGGAATCACAGTGCAGGAAAAGGGGAGATGGGTGTGGAATCACAGTGCAGGAAAAAGGGAGACGGGTGTGTGTTATGAGCAGGGAGGAGGAAGGTGGATTTAGGTGTTGGGTGAAGGAATGTTGAATGGGCTGGGAAGGATGTGTAGTTCAGAAGACAAGCTGTGAATTGAGGGATTGAAGGTGAATTTAAGAAGTTTCAGAAGACTTGGTCCTTCTCTAAGAAGGTTTCAAAGTGACGGAGAAGCTGAGATATGCATGGGAGTTTTGGTATTTTTGCCCAGTTTTATATATTTCTCATAAAGAACAGTGGTGGTTTCAGAATCCCGCTGCTGAAGTACTATATACATGTAGATGTGTATGTCTCTTTTTCCCAGAGATAGAATCAGCTCTCAAGACTAGGTGACTGACAGGGCTGCAGGAGTATATCCTGAAACCTCAGGAAGTAGTACTTGGCTTCTCTTCAGACTCTGGAGAATAAAAGCACTTTTTGGGCTCAGTGGACTGCAATGCACTGTAATTTTCTGGTGCAAGTCCAAGCGAGGTGAGCTCAGTCAGATTTGCAAAAGTCATATTTCAGACTTTTATTCTTTGTCTTATTCAGAGTTTCAGTCTAAAGATCCTTAGTCTCACCTCATAGCTACCTCTAATTTATGTTTCAGTTTCTTTAGCAATGGTATAAAATAACTAAAATCATAATTTGTGTCTGTCAGCGGTCAGTGAAAACTTTTGAAATGATCCAAATTTCTCATTCATTGGATTTCTTTGATTGCAGTAGGTTGCAATAGCTTTACCATTCCTGTTTCTCATAGGTATTGTGAATTGTAGTATTGAAGACTGTGAGAATATTTCTGTCAGTTACTTCCGCAGCATGGTTTTTTGTACTATTTATAAATTACTAGCAAAGCTAGGCCTTTGTTTTTCTTAAGAGTTAAACCCATTTTTCCTTTAACTGACAGAATTGTTCACCTGTATTTTCTGCACGTTTCCTGAAGGACATGCAATGAAATGTACTAAAAAAAGAGAATTTCAGTCCTCCGAAGTTATAAATGCCAATTGTAATCCACAAAGGTGATTTAGAAAAGAAAAGAAAATAAAACTTACTATCCCATCAATCATTTTCAATTTTTATCTTTTCTTTGAAATTTATTTGCATTCCAAGAAGTTGTAAAGTGCACCTTTTCGAATATGAAATATTCCTAACAAAATTACTCCTTATAGTCCTCTAACTGTGCTTTCTGATTATCAGAAACTATAGACATTGGCTAAATGTGTCAAATATGGCTCGTTAATTTCAGGCATCTATTCATTTTTATGACCCTGAAATCAATACAAGTAGCACGATTTACACAGATACTGACTAAGGCCCAGAATTCTAGCATGCTTATATAAGCCACACGATAAGGATTTTTGGAGAAAATAAAAATTTCATAAGCACTTTAAAGCTTTAGACCGCTAAGCTGTTAAGGCGGTTTCAAAAATTGTTTTAAAGTTTCAAAGTCATTTGCCAAAAATGAATTTTTTAAGTCCTCGTTTAGGTACCTACACATAAGGTACTCCTCTCTAAAAACTATTGATCACCCAGAAGATCCGCTGAGATGAATGAAACCTGGAAGAACTAAGCACCCCTGACAAGCACGCTGTTTTAAATCCATGAAAATGTCTTCAGGAGTCTAACTTTCGGGAGCCAGGTGTTGAAAATTGTAGTAATCACCTTTACGACCATTTCCTATTCTTTCTGTAGTTCCAGAACCACTGGAATCGTTCGCAGCTATCCCCAAACCGCTGAGCCGTGCAATAGCGCGTTAGGCTGCTGGAGGGGGGGCTGGGGGGTGCGGGAGGGGAGGAGGATGTCTCGGCACCCCCCCACTCCCCCTTATCCCATTAACCTCCCCAGCCAGCAAGTGGGATCTTTAAAGGAACCCCAAAATAAGATAAAACATTTATCTCAGAGTAGCACTGAAAGTACTTTTCCTCCGTCGGCTTCCTTTCAGCAGCAGAGACAGTCCAGGCTGGTCGGAGCAGCCCAGAGAGAGGCAAAAGACTCGTGTCGTACAAATAATAATTCGCAATAATCTTGGCATTGTTCAGTAGCAGACGCTGAGAACTGCAGTACCTCCACGGTATCGGTATGTCCCCCGTCACTAGTGAGTATTATACACAGCCCTCCAGTTATCACAGTAACGGCGTTACATCCATCTGTTCAGCGTCAGGGCTGACAGTAGCTGAACAGCATCGCTTGGGTTTTTTTTACAATCAGATTAAGATGATTTTGGCAGCCAGGCATACTTTGACTCCAAATAGACACAACTTGTAACGAGAGCTCATCCGTGTTTAAATTTTCTAGCTTCTAGCGTGGCCGGTGGACGCTCCGGAGGCTGTGGCTATGGTCACCATTGCTCCAGATTTTCACGGTGTTCACAGTGGCTGCATCACCAACCTGAGGAAATACACTACTTACTACACGTCGGTTCTGTGTTTCACCACACCTGGCGACGGACCCCGAAGCCCACCCCAGCTCCTGCGCACCCTTGAAGACAGTGAGTAGTCAGCACTGGTAGACATGGCAGCGCTCCCATTTTGTCTGGTTGGATACAAAAGACAGAATTTTCAAATCTGGGGGCTTAAATTTTGACCTCAGGTTCACAATCAGTTTGCAATCTCTTGTCAAGTTACTTCGCATCAGACGACGACCCCAGCCAGTTGTCCATGTGTGTTCTTTTAGCCTGTGGCAAATGAATGATATTTGATATTTTTTTCATTATCGACTAAACCTGGATGAATTTTTTTACATTGGTCAGAAGCTGAAACCTTCATAGTCCGGTTCAGCTAACACACAACATGTTGTTTATGTCTGTGAACCCTCATGCTCTTAAATCCATGTTCAGGCATCCAAATAAATGTGAATTGATCTTCTGAGGAACTGAGCACTGGAATCTCCTGTGGAGGTCAATGATTAATTTACGATTTTTTCCTTCTGTTACTCAATATATTGAAAATGTCTGTATCTGTATTATATTGCAAGTGTTTCTATAAAAGAACGAGGATCATAACAACGGAGTAACTTTTATTCTGCAAAACTGGAGTCAGGATGAAGTATAATGAGCTGGATAGTTTAGCATATAAATTATTTCCTGCATCAGAAAATGTTTTGGCCTCTGTGGCCCCTTGGAAGTGTTTGCTCAAGACGTATTTGGGACTAGCAAGTCTCACGTGTGTCTGATGCAGATAACAACTAAATTGCAGTGGCTCGCACACCTAACTGTGTCCCCACAGCGATCTTGGCTCTGCCCAGTGCTTCAGTATCTTCCTGTCATAAACACTGCTGCACACTGACAAATCCAAATCAGAATTGAAAAATGTCTAATACATCCCTTAAGGTATTGTTTTTAGAAACACTAATTTGCCTTAAAAGGGAACTTTCAGGTTAGTCAACGTTCCCGTAAAGAAAAATCTGATTGTCATTAACATTCACAGAAGCAAGGCTCAAAGTGCTAATCCAATTTTTCATGAGATACTCTTGAAGGAACATGAAGAAAATTAAACACTTTCCCATGGATTTTCCTTTTGTGGTTAGTCTCCTCCATATGCTAGACCTGTACCACAAGAGCAGATTGTAGACTTAAACCTTTGCTCTTTAGAAGATCTCAGAGATGGTAATTTAACTAACGGGAATCTATGTCAACCATTAATGTGAACTCATACTTGTTCATCTGGGGTTAAATCAAAAGGCATGGAGGAAAAAGAAACATGCATTAGGCTCCTGTGTCTAGCATTAACTTTTTTGCCTGTCTTCCTAAGGAAATGAAGCTTTTGACAACCATGGTTTGTAAATGTAATTGACCGTCTGTCGTAGGTCCATCTGTCTTTCTCCCTCCAACGACACTTGAACCTTGTGGCTAACTTCAGTGAGTACAGAAGAGTAGGAAACCAAAGATAAGAGACTCCTAAGATTTCACGAAAATTAATCAGCTGGGAAGAGGAAAGAGACTATTAATATTTCTGGCTACAGAAATGAGCCTTAAAGACTTCACACAAAGTGGGAGAAGGGGCACAGTCAAGACATTGAGAATATCTCAGGGAAATGTTGAGATCACGTGCCATTTTAAGCACGAGAAAATTCCATCATGGAATGTAAAATGAGAGAAAGCCACCCTTGTATTTTGAAGAACATTTAAAACATTGCTTGGTATATGCAGCTGTATGCTGCAAGGAGCCTCAGCAGTAGAGAGGAGCAGGATTTTTTTTTTTTTTTTTTTTTTTTATCCTTCAGAATTGCTTTCCTCAGTTTTCATGGTGACTGAGAAATTAAGTGCAGAATGGTGTAATGCATCTTTGCAGAGAACTTGTTGAATGTAAGTTGCTTCAGGATTTATGTGGTGGGAAAAAAGATCCGAAAGGACTGTCATTCATGTTCTCAGGTGATAATTTTCTGTCTGTATAGCAAACTTAGGCAATCCTTTAGAAAAAAAAAATAGCGCAAACAGATCTGTGTGCTGATGAACTGTGGGTCAAATAAAATCTGACATCCAGTCAGAAGCATCGTGTCCTGGCTTGGAGTAACCTGCACCTGTTTTTCGTTACGACATTAAAATTGGACTGCAACTGCAGGAGCTAATTGGAGTCAAGCTTTGCGAGTGTGCGGTTTGCACGTCTGCAGATACGTGGTCCTGAATAGTGCATAACTGCTGCGCTCTTGTTGGGTGTTCCGGAGGTCGCTACCAGATCAGCAGTTCTTTCTGTAATGCTTTGACTACTAGATATTGCAGAATGGATTTGGAAACTTTCCCCACTGGGATTGCAGAACTGCAAATGTGGTTGTAGCCGACCTACTGGCAGGCTTTGGGGGTTTTTTATCATAGCTGGAGGGGAATGAGAAAGTGGACTAAAGCGAAGAGGAAACAAAATATGAAATTGCAGACGAGAAATTGCCAACTGATGTCAGTGGAGCTGGAGGGTACTCGGGCAGGGATCCAATGACAGAAGCACAGTGAATATAAAGTGAACAAACCCTCCTTTTTCCAGTACATCGATTGAAGGCAGAACAGCAGTCGGATCAAAAATCAGTCAGGATGTCTTCCTTGAAGATCAAAATTGAGGGAGGATGGCATATTCTTGACAGTCATTCCATTTTATGCTCTTTCATTGCACACTAGGGAGCTGAAATTTTTAAGAGCTCTTGAGCTACATCATAAAAATCCTTTAAAAGTTTCGCACACTTGTATTCATTTTCCAGAAGACAGTTGCCATTATGGTGGACATTTTTAGAGTTGTTTGGATAGAACCTACCCAAGCAGTGGCTCGGTGACTCTGTCCTTGCTTTGACCTTGCGTAGGCTCTTTCCAGGTGGGGGGATGCGGGTGGTGTTCCTACACCCAAGGCCAGATAAGCTCCACACAGCAGCGCAGGTAAATGCCGCATGCTGTCGTTGAGGGAAAACAGCAAACGCAATCTCTTCCAGGATTGCCAGCTTGATTGTTCTAATTAGATTAAATCAAGAAGAGAGGCAGAGAACAAGTTGCGTGCAAGTCTCCTGCTGCCACTCTCTTTAGTTCTCTGCACAGTCAGGACGATGACTGGATAAAATAATTTATGTGATGATAGACAGAGTGCTTCTTAACACCTTGCGTTCTCCCCTCTCCCCCGCAGCTCTCACTGATGTTTCCAGCAGGCTTCCCTTGGCCCCGGCTCAGCGTTTTTATTTCTTCAGCCCTAACCTTGCCGCATGAATCAGATCAAAAGTAAGCGGGGTTCTCCTGTTAACAGATTTCCTTTTCTGATTGCCAGAGCCAGGAGCGGTGGGACACCTGAGTTTCACTGAGATTCTGGACACGTCTCTCAAGGTCAGCTGGCAAGAACCTGTAGAGAAAAATGGCATCATTACAGGCAAGTATCAGCTGCTATCTGCTTTATTTTTTTTTAAGGGTGTGTGGTGGAATGTATCATTGCAGTGAAAAAATGTTTGCGTAATAGAGCATTTAGGGACAACTGGCTACTGCGAGCGCTGGTTTCCTGGTCCCTCTTTTGGGTAATTGAAATGTCAGCTAAGGCACGTAATAGAAAGTATGGGTCCAGTTACTGGTGGCTCGTGACTGTGGTCACTGGAAAGGCAGTCTGTACTCGAAATCAGCTCCCGGTGGAGTTTCTGGTCTTGTTACATCTTCTGTGACCTCCACCTGTGTTACTAAATTTCTGAAACTTTGTGAAACAGTGCTAGGCCTTTGCCCCAAAGGGCGGTGGGTTCCTATATGGAGTTTACAGCTGCAAAATCTGGATTGGCATGGCTAAGATGCGCCATCAAGACCAAGCCTGAAATCAGTGGTACCCTTTATCTGTGATCAAGTGATCTGGCTGTGGACTGCGTGACAGAATTTGCATGTCGTTACTTAATTTTGTATAAACCATCACAAGGGTTCAGAACTCCCTTGTTTCTCTTTGATGAGCTTGCCATTTGACAAGCTATTTATCTATTTACTGTATGCCAGTGTAGATACATCAGCAACTTCATTATTTTTCATAAAGGAAGCTATAAATAGTTGAGAAAAACTCTAGTTCTTATCAACAGAGGCAATATTGTTTTCAGATGGGAAACTATTACAGCTGCACAGGATGGACATTCCATTTAACAAAGGCTTTCAAGGTTTTGAAGTGCAAGAAAACTCCCAGATTTTAAATTACCGGAGCTAAAAATCGTAGCTGGGAAGGGAGCATATAATTTCACATGGATCAAAATATTTTGTTTTGGGAGCATTGACTTTGAAATGTTTAATTTTTATTTTTTTAATTGTATTACAGTTAGTAAAAAAGAAATACATTTTAGGAGTTAAAAAAAAAAAAAGAAGAAAAAAAATCAGACTTTCTGGCTCCTGAACATGGAAATGTTCTATCAGTTTAATTTCCTGAAGCATTTTAACTTGGACAGGTCTAACTGTTTTGATGGGATTTGCACTCGTCAATGTTTTCTCTGTCTATCTGTAACATGCACCATTTGTACATGTGTTTTCTGTGCTCTTTATAGTATATTTGAAGTCCTTACACAGATCATCTTATGCCTTTACACCATAGTAACCTTCCTGAAATACGCATTGATTTAAGTGGTCTGAGAACAGAAACTAATGACTTATGAAAGCAGAGCAGTATTGATTCAGTGAAGATGGCCAAAGCCTTCAAGCCCAAGTGCTTAAATTTCAGTACCTAAATCCAAGTCCAGCTATCTAAGGTGATGTAATACTCATCCTTGTTACGCACAAGTTAGCAGCACTGTGCTCTGGTGTTGCAGAATTGCTTTGCTAGAAAAAACCTGCTGCCTCCCAGAATGGGTTGAAACCCGATGGAAGCACGATCATGGACTGTGTTATGTTTGAGGGAAATTGTTTCAGAAAGAATTAACTCAAGAAGCTCTGTTGTTTGTGAAGAAACACCAGGGTAAATATGCCCAGCAAAGTTTATAAGGAAAAAGAAACATCCTTAATGATGCAAATTGCATTCAGGATGGAAGAAAAGAACAGCAAAACTGTTCATGCCCCGAGTACCTCAAAGGTTTATAGAGGGCTGCTTGGAGCTCTGAGTGCGTAGGGAGGCAATTATTCATCATTTCTGCTCACAGCTATCTTTACTGGACCTTCTTGTTCCATGCACCAAAGCTCGGAGGAGGAAAGTGCGGAGGGTGGTGCCCAGCAGCCAGCCTGCTCTGGGAAATTGCCCATTACTCTTGCTGTAAATTTGAGTGTCTTCGTCGTTCTCTCAGTAAACATTGATTTATGAGGACCTGGATGTAGACGGACAGTTTGTGATTGGGTATCCTGCTCTCTTGTAGAGAATTTACTCCAGATCAACCGAAAATTATTTCTGAGACTCCTCTGGTCGTTAGTTTCTGTTAGGCAGCGTTTTGTGGAGGGGGTGTAGTGCCAAAGCGGACGGGAAGGCTCTGTGGCACCTTTCCTATTCCCACTCACACTGAAGCCAGAGGAAACACTCAGCCCGGGCCGGCTGGACTCCCCAGTGCACACTTCTGGCAGTCATCACGTCCGTAAAACAGAAAGCGCGTTTTTACCAACCACATGTCCTAAAGTTCTGCCCATCTGTCAGTCATTGTGGTTTAAGTGCTACTTGAGGGTACGGGGGATGTTGTTCCTTTCCTTCAGCATTTTTTCCTCTATTTCTGCTATGCATGATTACATTTGGCTTTGTGTCTGCTCAGTATGTATGTATGTATTTTCTGTTTGCTTTTTTTTATATGACTAGAATTTAACTATACTTTTGGGAGTGAAGCATCCAACAGTGACTGCCGCCTCTCTGCCTTTTCTTCAATTTGCATGTGAACTCATGATATTTTTCCTGGTGAACATTTTTTCAGTGAACAAATACATAGAGACTATGTGCCTAATGGGTGGGAAAGCTGGGTCTCATCCCTGTAGTCACAAGGGAGAAAACATAACATGTTCCAAGAATAACCCCCAACATTTGATGTATATCCAAAGGTTATCTCGGTGGGAGAGAAGATACCTCAGTCACTTAAGATTGCCCAGTGCATGGTGGATGAACCTTTCTATTGTTCGTAAGCAACAAACGGATAGAGAAAGCGTTAAAAGTCCCCTGCTTATCTTCTGGTTATTTATTGCTTTGAGCAACCCATTTTGTTGTATTCTGAGGTGATTCTGCTTGATTCCTCCGCCAGCCCACCTGCGGGGTCCCAAGCAGACGGAGCAGGGTCGTCCGCAGCTCCCGGGCAGACAGATGAGCCGCAGCGTGGCCCTTGCCCAGCCTCTGCCCCCCCCCCCGGCTGCACACAGCCGTTCTGCTGGGTTTGTGTCCTCAGCTGGGGGGGAGAGCAGGACAACCGCACCTCCCCTGGCCTCGTTCACGCTCTTCCACGTTGCCCTGTCTGGAGCAAACGTAGCACGGGTGGCTTTTGGAAGAAAGAGTTGTTCGTGACGGTCGTTCTGTTTGCAACTCCGTCATGCCTCTTCGCCGAGCGTCGGAGTGGACAGTCATCCCCCATCTTTCTGTTGGCCCTCTATTAATAAAGGCAATAGAGTCCTTAAGTTTTGTCAAATGTTCGTGCAGATTGTAATATTGCCTGTGCTACATAAACTCTGATCGCTGGTAAATAATTCCCGAGCCTTGTCAGAGAGCGTAAAACCACCACAGTGTCTCTGAGATACTGGTAAATTACTGACTGACTTAATTCCCAGGCAGACACTTACTTAAAACTGGCTCCAGATGAGCATTCTGGAGTTTTTCCCCTACCCCTAGGTAGCACATACTCAGACGAGTGGTTTCGGTGTAGCTGGAATGGTTGAAGTACCACTGCTCTTTATCACTGCCCCCTCACCTGAAACGTAGTTAGCGACTATGTGAGTACTCTGAGCCTGTTTTCATGCAAAAATAGGTTACCAGGAATGTGTCGGTGATGGCAGCTAGCACCGGGGGAAGGATAACACCTCCCACCTCTCAAACTCTCACAGAAATATTTGTCTTGCCGTGCTTTTAGTTCATAAGATGATGTATCCCTGTTGATCAATACCATAAAGTATTTTGCTATGTCAATTTGTATATGTTAATCAGCTTATCATGTTTTTTAAAAAAAAAAACCAACCAAACAAAAAACAGCAGGGGGGAACCTCAAGCCCCCCAGCTGGTCTGAATTCTTCAACTTAGATGATGGGAACAGGAACCCAGTAGGGAGTTTCTCTAGCCGGCTTGCCTCGTGCGTGGTTCACTCCGCGGGGTTCCTTTCTGTTAGTCCTTTTCACTCACTTCCATTTCACAGGCATTCAAGAGCTATGTATATTTTTCCCCCCCACCCCCCCCCACTGCCCCC
>JAVJGG010000061.1:15477642-15534332 GCA_035590195.1 Aviceda cuculoides
TGTCCCCCACTCACCCCCCCTGAGTCAAATCACAAAGAAAGCTGCAATCAAGCAAACTTTTCAGAGACACTCTCTGGAGACTGGCGCAGTGAGGTTCAAATGGGTTCGGATGAGAATAAAGTGGGACTGGGCAGGAGGAGGACAAGCAGGTTTGGAGGTAAAATTGAGCAAATCAGACAGTAGAAAGTTTCAAAAATTCTTGGAAGGCAAATGGTTATAAAAGTGATAAAAAGGAAAGTCTGGTTATGATAGAAGAATAATATGGAGGTCAGGGTGAGTGCAGTTTTGGACAATACATTGGCTACATTATGGTTTTGAAAGGAAGGATAATGATTCACCCTGCTAAAGGATTTGTGCAAGGAACAAGCAGTGGGGAGTAGAGGTTTTTCAGTTCCTGGAAGATTCCCACAATGTTCCTGTCTGATTGTTATTGTCAGATTCGTAAGTATTTCTGGATATATAGCAGTGAAGGTTACTTCAGCCTGGAAAGGGAGTAGCCCTGCTAAGCACATATAGATTTTTAATTAGATATTCCAGCTGGGGAGATGATGTTATATTTTCCGGTGTTTCTTCCTATTTGCTTCGCCAAGTTCACAGAATGTAAGTCCACCCTTCTGCGAGATTATCCCCAGGTTTCCTAGCCATTTCATAGCAAGCACTGTATCGTCATAGAAAAAAGACACAGTCTGTTGAGACTCCACGTCCTCCCCCATCTGTAACCTGGTGGGCAGATGATACCCCATGGGGTACCTGCATCGATTGCTTATTGGAAATAACACTATGAGAAAAAAACTTGGGTATTTTAGCCAGTGTTTACTTCAACTTTTTTTTCTGCTTGTAAGTGGTGACCACAGTGGAGCAGAGTAATAAACAAGTCACACCACCATTGGCCACAAGCAAATCTTGCAGATGCAGCAACTCGCCGGTCTGTGGGTTGTTGCGTAACTGTGCTTTAGAAGAAAAAGTAGACCCCAGCACTGCGACGGCCCCCTGACTTCTGTGTAATTATCTCCCAGGGTACCAGATCTCCTGGGAGGTGTATGGCAGGAATGAATCTCGTCTTGCCCGCGCGCTACCCAACACGACGCTGGAGTACAAGATCACGGGGCTGTCATCGCTCACCACCTACACGATCGAGGTGGCAGCTGTGACCGCAAAAGGGAGCGGCTGGGTCACGTCGTCCACCATCTCTTCTGGTGTGCCCCCAGGTTGGTGAAACGGCACGAAAGAAGTTAAAATGGGCTGATTCTTCACGTTTCTGTGTTCTAAAGATCACAAATTACGTCGGTTCGGTAATAATAAGAATGGTTTTATTTCTAAGGCATTGGAATTCTTTACCACATAATTTAAATTCAAGTTTTAGGACAGATTAAAAAGTTAACGTGACAACAATTGCACTTTGAAATTACCAGAAAGTTGAGGCTGTTTAATAAAAACACAAAAAAAGTTGTAGGGATGGTAGAAGGAACCAACAAAGTAATAAAGTGGATACAACACAGAATCTCTTGACATTTACAAAGTGACATAAGAATGAAGCCTGAATCAATTCAAAAAGTGTTGCTTTAGGGGAAGAATAAAGTTTGGATGATATTAAAAGGGAAAGGTTTTTCCATTTTTAAGTAGTATAGCTTATGTCATCTATGAGATGACACTTGTGTAACGAAACTAAGATCTTATAAATAACGTTTGAGAGTCGTGGCCTGAGAAAGATTTGGGAGGAGTTAGCCCTGTATTGCATTGTCTGAGTTACCATGTAACTGAGCACCCGTAAATTTAGCTTTTTTGCATTTTGTTTTTACAATTCTCCACTTTCCCTCATCCGGTATAGAAAGCAAACTAAAAAGGCAATTCATGCCTCAGACAAGCAGTTTCAGTTAATGAAGGTTATAGAAGTAGAATTTTCCAAAGTTAATGAAAGTTATAGAAGTAGAATTTTCCAAAGTGGAGTAGTTACTGTACATCAGTGATGGTAATCCAGTTTTTCCCTTTTCCGGTATTTTTGAACTTTTCTGTATGTCTCGAATTATGTTTGTCTTTCTCTTCCCTAATCATAGGTAATTGTGACAAGTTGTAGACTGGATCGATGCCATGCTCCCTGTTGTTAGCCAGATAACAGCATTATCCTACTTGGTCAGGGTTAGTTTATCGATCATAGTTCCCACAAATGTGAAGTAAGAATCAAGAAATATTGTGTATTCATGCATACTTGAAATATGCTAAAAAGCTGCCCATTTTTTGCCTGTTGCATTTGCACATAGTACAACATTGTGAATGATTACTGATTCTAATAGTAATTTCCATTCCTTATGAATGCAGGTACTATTGGGAATTTATTCTAAACAATCTATATTTAATCTCTTTCCTGGGCTTGCTTTTGTTGATAATTCAGATAATATTAAAAATGTAAATGCCGCTGTAAGCTTGACTGATGTGAGGCAAAGATCTGATTGGGGCTGCAGATTTTTCCTCGTAGAAGGTCACCCTCTTTATTTGGAACAGAAATTTAAAAAAAAATCATCTACTTCATTCAGGCATCAGAAATGTCCTCTAAACCCCATCTATTATAGGCCAATATAAGAATCACAAAATCTTCCCCATACGCTACCCAAAAATTTGAGTCTTTTTTCTGTTGTTGGTATATTAAAGTTGTATGTACCCTGAGAAGTTAGTAAAAATTATTGTCACTTAATTCTGCAAAAACAGAAGTACAGTGGAATTAGGTGACTCGGCAAGTGATTGGCAGATCTGGAGCTGGGAAGTACCTTTCCTCCGAACAACCACGCTTTGTCGGTTGCGCAACTTGTCTAAAATAGTAGCTGTAATTCTGTAGATGGGCTCTTTCTTTTCTCGTTTGATCTTAAAAATGTAGTGCATGCTCAGAGCAGAAAAACAGTAATGCTGTATGTAGTACTCTGCCACAAAGGAAAAAAAAAACCACCAAAGCTATTTGCTCTCTTGTAATAGTTACCAAGGTGTTTTTTATACCAAAACACCGAAAGTCAACCTGTGTTACTGGGCCCTAGACGGAGAGCATTTCCACCTCTCATTTACATTTCTATTTCTTCAGAGCTTCCAGGTGCTCCATCCAACCTGGTGATTTCCAACATCAGCCCTCGCTCTGCCACGCTGCAGTTCCGGCCAGGGTACGACGGCAAAACCTCCATCTCCAAGTGGATAGTCGAAGGCCAGGTATGTCCCTGACAAAAAACTCTTAAGGACGTTTCGGAGGGGTTAAAAATGGTCTAAAGACTGCATTGTTGTTTGTACAAAAACTGTAATCCAACTTTGGATCAAAGCTTTTCAGTAAATGGCCTGATGGTGGCTGTGCAGGGGGTCCTGGAAAGGTTGGGATGCGAGGGGGCTCGAGGGGCTTAGCTGAGAAATGTCTGTGTTAGCCAGTGAGAAAGGGGTCATATGAATGCTGTAACTTCTGTTCAGAAGAACAAAGGAAAAATATGATATGTTATATATATATATAAGAATGCTTATCCTTTAAATAATTCACTTGGATATTTATAAAGCAGCTTTGCTTATGTTCAGAAGAACACCAGATGCATTATAAGCAACACATACAGCAGAGCTTAAGTCCATCCGTTTATTTTAAAAAAGATTTGAAACCTGTGTTTGGGTTCTGTTAGGTGTATTTTCAAAACAGATGGAAACCTGGAATTATTATCTCATAGAATCAGAAATCTAGAAAGAATTGCACTGAACAGTAAAGATACCATTATTCAAGACTGAGTGTATTTTTCTATCTTGTAATGGAATATACTGAGGTTTTCTATCCAGGCCTCTGGATTTGAATAGGATGAATTCTCTTCTTCATCAGCTTTAAACAATATCCCTCTTTCTGCTGTCATTATGCCTTGGAGGAGTTATATATTTCTCATTTGTTCTTCTGACAGATGAGCTTTGCTTCTTCCTTTCCACCCACAGATCTTTATAAATAATATAATCTGTTTTTAAGACCAAATGTTGGACTTCTTAAATCACCGTCACCACTGAGACATGTTGATACAATCACTTCACTTGGTAATGAGATTGTTGTGAACAAGTCAGTACATTTTGTACCGTTTACATACACATTATTGCATATTATGCAATTAAACACTGAAATCCCGTAATGTGGTGGCTTGGCACATTCTGAGGAGCATTTTTATGTTGGAGCACCACATTGGTATTGCTAGGAATTTGTTAATTCTGTGAGTTGCAGAATGCCACCGAAGTGAAATAAATTTGAATGCTTTAAAACTGCAATAATAATTACCACGAAGTTCATCTGCATCCTTGAAGAGCCCTGGGTACAAATAGTGGTTGAAGGTTCTTGGTGTGCAGGGAGGGAAGGGAGAATCTTTCTTGCTCACAAACCCTCATCAGCATCTCATGTGTTGCTAGAAAAGTCAAGGGTTTATTGGTTCTGGTAGATCCTGGATCCAGGAATATTTGCTCCATTTGGGGAAGGAGGACAGTCAAAGTCTTTGTGGAGTTGGGGCAGTTCTTTTCACCACAGCTTCCCTGCAAGTTTCTTCTGCACCATACCTCACTGTTTAGCTTTGGAATGTTGTTCCAAGTGGATATAATTTAAGAAAAAGAAAAAAGATTCTTGCTCACATGATTAACAAAAATCCTTCCAGGTATGCAGAGAAATTGGTGACTCCTTAAGAATATAGCAAATCCTGTTTCCAGGATGCCAGCTGCATACAATCCTTTGTTCACAGCCCCTTTCCGCCCGCAGTCCCCGCAAACTCTTTCTCTCTCAAAGTTCAATTTCACAGCACCTTTAGCCAATCTAAACCAGAGCTCTCACTGTCCCTCTCCTCATCCCCATCACTCCTACCAAGACTTCCTTACTCCTGCCTGCTGCGTGCCCTGATTCTGGCGCGATCGTACCCGGTGCTGCTACGAGCGTTGACCCGGCCAAGAACAGACGAGTTCTGTAGAGATCAGCTCTTTGCGCGGGCTGCGTGTGTGATCGGCAGAGCACCGTTGCAAGAGGAGAAGATGAGAACATGGTAGTAGGAGCGGTGATCAAAGACACACGAGCTCTCACAAAACAGCTGCCAGTGACACCCCAGTGTTATTTATGCCTTTCATGTAGTCTGTTCTAAGCAGCGATACGTCTGCGCTGGGATGCAGACTGCTGTTGCAACATCTGTATTTTAGCATAGACTACCGTAATTGTTCCTTAGGATTATGTTAGATTGAAGGGCAGTGGTTATACCCAACCTACAACAGTATTTTCTAAACAGAAATATAGGGAGGATTTTTTCCTTCTGGATCTTGTATTTGCTGGGCCCTGTGCAGCTTTTAATTGCACTGTTAATGCCTTAGCATTAAATTAAAAGCCACTTAAGGTGTGGGTTTGCATACTATGATTTTAAAATAGGTGGTATTGCTGAGTGGTAGGATCACATTTAACTATAAAACACTCACCTGTATTTTCTAGTGTACTTTGCAATTGATCAGTTGAGTTGGAGAATAAAGGTGCTGTCCAAGTTGGTAAAGGGACTGTATCATCATCCATTTGCAAATTTTTTGACCATTAGCCTTTCTGAAAGCTTGCAATAAGGTGCAGAGTAGCTAAAAACAGCTAACAGCTTGGGAAAAAATATGTTGCAGTGTACTAAGACCTCATACAGCATGATGCCTCCTGGAAGGAGAAGAACTGGGTCGATGTCCCACACAGGTCTGTTCCCTCTGCTGGTACTTCTGCTGGTGGCAGGTTCGTGACCAACAAATACTTGGTACTGTCGTGCACTTCATCTACGTCCCCTCTGTACAGCTGGGTGATAGCTTTGCATCGGACATCCCTTATATATTGTGTCTTCTTTTCCATCTCTACTGGGAATATACCCTTTAGTCTGAATGTCCAAGTCCTTACAGACAAACTTCAGCTATTTTATATTCACACGTGCAAACAACCTGCCACCAACATGTTTTTCTTCTTTGTTCCTTTATGTGGCAGAAAGCTTCCTTAATAAGGGCAGGTTTAGAAAATGTTCCAAGTATTCCGTTTTGGCCAAGTGCCATTTTGGAAGTCTGATAGTTCATGAACAATTTGGATGAAAGACACAGCTGGGAATTCCAGTTGACGTGAAATTTTGTACATCTGTCCTTGGCTTCTGCTTTTCGTGCTGGGGTGTAAATTCACAGGAGCCACTGTGGAACTAATTCTCAATTATGTCAATGAACATGAGAGGAGAATCAGGTCTTTAAGATTTTAGTGTTGGTAGATACCGAAATATCAAGCATTAAAAATCCCATTTCTGTGTTTCTAGTGAAGCTACATTCTGTACTTCTGAAGGGATTTCTTAAAAATCACTAGGCTGTTTCTTTTCCGTCTAGACTCAGAGGACTGGAGGAAACTGAATTTCCAAACAGAGACTATAAAAAAGTACCAATGCTATTTAAAAAATATTTAACGTTGTTTTTCCATTACATACGGTATTACCTGAAAAGAATAGGGTCTAATGTAATAGAAAGGTTCTGCTGACACTTGTTCAGAGGGACCAGCAGTAAATGTCTTGTAGCATTGACATTCACAGGTAACGTGTTCATTCCCAAAGAATTTCAGTAAATCCTTGCAATCATCCTGTACTCTCAGACGCAGTTAGAATATATATTGTAGACATTTTTTCTGGCAATTTCTAACCAAGAATGACTTTGAATCCCTGCTGTTGTTCACGCGGTTTCATGTTCGCACCCCCTATCTGCTGCAGTCCAGTTTCAGCTGGGTTTTCTCATGCTGGATTTTTCCCGGGAGTTTGTCAGGAGAAGTGAATAAATGATCTCATCATGACGGTGCCTTGGTGGGTGCTCGGTCCACAGCTTCAAGTGGCTGACTAGAAAAGCTGGGCTAACTTCTGCCAAGTTTGGCGTGGTTTTCTGGCGATTCGTGTTATTGTGCAGACAGCAGAAGACCTGTGGAACGACCGAAGGCCACTTACGAAGAGGCATTGCAAGCCGTGGAGCCATGAGTACGTGGGCTAATATAGCGAGTTTTTGCTTAAAGCCTGTCTGCTGGTTTTAGAGAGATTTTGTATGAATATCATGGTGAGCAGTAGCAGAGTTTCAAAGTACTAAAACCTTTAAAGTATTACCGCTGTATTTGCTTGTCAAGCTGTGAGTTGGGAAAGATGTTGTAACTTTAACCGTGAATTTATCTGGTTTTGTGGGTTAAGTCAGTGACCCAGATAGGATTCATCCATTGTATGAGGTGATTCTCTTGGTGTCGTTTTTACTTCAGAGCTGGTAAATAAGTGTCTGAAACTCTTGACAATTTTATGCTGTTGCCAATCTGTAAATCAAAAATGGTCGAATCAATTTAAGGATTTTGTAAGGAAAAAAAATTGCGCCCTGGCTGACATCCTGTGAACCAAATTTCTCCCAAAGCGATTTCAAATGTGTGAGTTATGGACCCCTATAATGAAAACTCTGACATACCTTGAACTATAGTGGAACACAGGGTACCTCTATAATGTACAGAAACATTGTGTTTTCCTTTCCTGCAGTTAGTACTTCATAACTGTTCAAAATTTTGGAAGCGTTACTGTCTTATACAAAATATTACAGCAGATGATTTTCTCATTCCAAATTTTAATTATTTTTGCCTTCTTTTACATCAGAATTCTGCAACTTTGCTCATATAGTGCATTCCACCAGACAATGTTCAGTCACTTTATAAAATATGTAACGTTTTCCTTTTTAGAAATGGAGAAACTAATGCATAGAGAAGTAAAGGGTTCTGGCATCACTTCCGATATTGTTTTATACTGTCTCATTTCTGTAATAATAAATGAATATGCCCTTTTATTGAATGTAATGCCTTGGGAACAGCTGAGAGCTGGGAATGAATATGCGCTAACTTGCGATGGCCGATCGTTACTGAGAATTACTGGAAGTGTCTCCGTGGACGTAGGTGGTGTTACTGTGGCAGTGCTGGGCCCTCCTGGGGATCGTGGCCCCGTCGTACGGCGAGCCGTTAAGATGCGGAGTGCATTTCTGAAGGAGTTTTTATGCCAACGGTAACAGAAAAGCAGCTGGTGTTCTCATCTGCCTCCCGAAACAATGCACACACGAATATGTGTGCGTCTGTCAACAAACATAATCCTTTTCTGAAGTTTGCATACACTGTTATCCAAAAAAACAGCTACAAGAAAGAAGCCTCTAGATTTATTTTATGCAGAGCGGCTCGTGGTGGACTCTTTTGCCCCTCAAAGGATTCTTTTATCCTTACCACTGCCCGTAGTTCTTTTTGCCCTGTGGGAATCCCTTTGTACTCTGATTCTTGAAACTGATATGTTTCCTCTGATCTGACATCAGAGTGTTTCAGCAAAAATAATTTCCTTTTCCTTCAAGAGCCTGAAACTTGGAATCTACTGGAAATACCAAAGTCCATCACCGAATGTTCTCTTCCGAGACTCATTTCTGAGTTTATTGCTAAATAAATGAAACTTGTTTTGAATAACATTGACCTCGAATTGCTTGGCCACACAAGTCAGAGCTCATGCAGAAGTCCCCAGGCTGTTCACCAAGCTACCCTACAGCTGGTCACCCTTCAGTCCTCTTACTTTGGGAAAACTCCCCAGACAAGCAGCACTCTCTTAAAATATACTACTGATTTCGGTAGAAGATCTAACACTTTGAGCTAGTTTCTCAAATGCTGGCATCAGATCCTGGGAACATTACAAGGTATTATTCTAACTAAAGCAAGTTCCCGATCAATTTTTCTTGAAAACTTTTGCTGAACCACAGGACTATGCCTGTGGTTGATTATTTTGCTGCCTCTCTGTCACTACCTTTCAGCAGAAAATCAGTCTAAAAGCAGTTAATTGGGAGTGACTGTGTTCCCACTTTGCCCAGGGTCCCCCACCTCCCAGTATAGGTAGTGGTCACCTGTTTACCAGCTGGTTCCTGAACTTGGGAAGAGTCTGTCGTTCCTACCAGGGAGAGCATTCACAACCAGAAAGCTGTCTCCTGGAAGAGCTTTGGAGGGGCTTGCCGTGCTCCTGGGCACAGAGAAGCTTTCACTGCTTCTCCATCAGTAAAAGATCCTTAATATTTCCACCTCTGCAGCCAGCCAGTAAATGTCTAGCTGCAAAACAGGTGGGGGGTTTTGGACACCATTCAAGCTTGAGTCAATGTCAATTGTTCACAGCCCTGTGGGCCTCTGGGTCTGAACCATGTGGTCCTTAATGTGTATTAATGACCTGCCTGCTGCTGCGTAACACCTGAAACCTGGGGTCTTTTTTTTTTTTTTTTTTTTTTGCTATGCAAGAAATATTTTAAAAAGCTCTTATTGTTCTTGGAATACAAAAAGACAACAACTTCACTACTGGAGATTATTTGCAGCCTCTGAAGCACTGTGGACTGTTGCTATACAATTACTGCAGCACTTTGAGGTGCTGCTGTTAAGAGCAAGTTTTGCAAAAATAAGCATTTACAATAGAATTTCTACAGTATCAATCAAACTCTTTTAATCAGAAGTGTTCTCTGTTTCCTTGACTGAAATCAACCCTCTCTTCCTTTCTTTGTTCATGTAGGTTTGGTTTGTTTTAAATTCTCTTCATCATCTCTTTGTTCTCTGGGTTCAGTTTGGGGCTGTTCTGTTTTACCATGCAGACCTGTCTCAACTTGCTTCCTTGAAGCTTCTTCATCCGTGGACTTTGCTAAAATTTATGGAGCTCAGTTGGGACTGGGAACTTTAAAAGGCCCATAATCTCCACTGACGTCTCTTTTATATGTTGTTTGGTGTGCGGCAGTGTCCTTGATAACCAACAAGACTGAAAGGTCCGTCAAGACCTGTGCAACCACATCCCTCCATGAAAGCGGTCCTCTGCTAGGAAGATCACAGAGGCTTCTTTTCTCAGTGCAATGCAGAACTTATTTCTTTGGCCTAATTTTCCTTGTGTCATTTCTTCATGCACAAACATAAATATGCAGCACGTTAAGTCCTGGGTGAGCGAAGAACTAAAACATCTATAAATAAATCAGGCTGCTTCTCCTGAAGGGGAAAAAAAAAGAGAGTGAATGAAACCTAATTTTGTGTTTGAAGTACTTGGGTATGCTAGATACTTTGGGCTACATTCCCTGTCAAGTGCTTTGACAGTGTCTATGGCTGTAACTAGTATACAGAACTCGTAAGGGATCTGTTTAAAAAAGATTAAAGGAAATAGTTCTTTACACAGTGGGTTGTGAGCTTCTGGAATTTGTTGCCACAGCAGTCTGTGGGAGGAGATAGTGTCAGCAGGTTAAAAAAGGATTAGGCGTCTTCGTGGATATTAAGTCTGTAAATAGACACGAAAGGGAACAGCTGCCCGAGTACCCTCCGATATCCTGCAGCCCGGCTCCGCGGATACCAGAGCAGGGCGAGGGAACAGGACTGCAGTACTGCCCTTCGTGCTGGGGCCCAAACACCGGATTAAACGTGCACGGTGCTGGGGAGTTCTATCAGGGAGCCTCGTCTAAGGCACCCCGTCGTGTTAAAGTGTTCCGGCACTCGCCAGTCTCCCAAGCGAAGCCCAGTCTCCCAAGCGAAGCCCAGCCATCTCCCACCTCCCGTCTGCCTCCTCCTCGCGCTCCTACCGCCGCTCTGGCGCTCACCGCCCTGCCTGCGGCCGCTGCCGCCTGCGAGGGTCCCGGGCCGGACTCTCACCTTTCCGTCGTGCCTCCTTGACCTCCTTTTAAGTCCCGATTCCTCTTTGGTTGAGCTCCAGAAAGCTCTATGGGAAGTACCGCTCTCGATTCTCGTCACCGTTCTGTCCCTTCTAAGACTGCCGTAGCTGAGGGACTTTGTTGGGCAACACGTTGTGATTAATTAGTGCAAAGGATCGCGCGTGGAAAAGTCTGGTCTAAGTGCAGAACGGCAGATGAGGTTAAAATGCTTTTGTCCTTTGACTTTGTTCCTGTTTCTCTGTCTTCATTTCTGTGGTATTTTGCCTCCATCAAGACTTACTTAGTATGCATCAGTTCCTGCGAGTTATTATCAAGGCTATTTTTCATTTTGTTACATTACTACTTGATACTTTTGTATTGTGGCAGTGAGATTGAACAGGGCATTAGCGCTCTCATGGTGTTTTTCTGGAATAGATCTTATTAGAGGATCCCAGTGAAGTCCCAACAGATACAAGGAAACTTGGCTAACTTGGCTGTGTTATTGCTTTACAAACAACCAGTGCCTTGTCATATAAAAATTAATATTAACTGGATAATATGTATTTAAAAGCATTTGTCCTTCCACTGTTGTGATGACACACATTGCAAAAGAGGTTATTTATATAGATAGATAGATAGATATAATTCTTTATATATATCTATATATAGTCTGCTTTGTATTCCTCCTTACCTTTCCCACATGCAGGTTGGTGTACTGGGTGATGAAGAGGAGTGGGTGAGTCTTCATGAGGTGGAGAATGAGCCTGATGCTCAGATGCTGGAGGTACCGAACCTTACTCCTTACACTCATTACAGGTAAGAACAGCAGGTAATTAGCTACAGCGTGAAAAAAATGAGTAAATAGCAGCATGGAACAGCTTTCCTAATCAGAAACAGCTGGCTGTGTTTTATAGTCTGAACAAAAGGGAGCAGGTTTGCTGTTTTCACAGTTTATACTTAAAATTACTCGTCTGATATTGTTAATTGTAATTTACATACAATACAGTTTGTAATATTAAAAAAGAAATCCAAGTGCACAGTGAAATGCTTTTACGAGTAACTGATATCCTGTGACTTCCCTCATCTAAAGGGTGCACCAGTGTAACATCAGTCAGTGACAAATCAATTGTAGTTAAACTGGTGCAAACTTGTAATTACATATTTACATCAGTTTAAGCATCGTTTTATTGATTTAGCTTAATTTGGTAGCATCAGTTAAATGAAACCTTTGTTTATAAGAATTTACCACGTTAAGCTTAATAGATATATGCAGTGCTTAAACTGATTGAAGTGAATCTGCGTTGTGGGTGCACCCCAGTTAAACGAGATTGATTTCTAAATCAATTCAATTCAAGTGATGTGTTGCTTTAGTATAGACAAGATTTGAGAACTTGAGGTACTCAATCCTAATGAAAAATACTTTCGTGAAATAGCTTGCTAATGTAAAGGCTGGTTGCAAGGAGATACAGTGGCAAATGTTAAATCAGCTTACTAGAAACTTGTCCATTTTGCGCTGGCTGAAGGGCCTATTAGGTAGCCCATGTGCTGTTGTGAGCTAGTAGTAGGTGCAATCGAGTAAAGCTCGTATAGTTTACAACTAATTCGGTGCTGGTACACTAATTTTCTTCCCTTAGTCAGAAGCCTAGGAACGTATTGAATTTCTCACAAACTCCCCACTGCAGTGTTTTGCCTCTCATCCTCAAGAGCTGTACATTTACTAAAAGCTCTTTGAAAATTTTTGAGCTTGAGCAGAGATTTCTGGTGCAGAGGTTTGGGAAAATTATCTTCAGGTTGGGAAGATTTTGCTCTCCTCATAAAGGCGGATCCTTAAAGCTGAAAAGGCAGAGGTGAATAGTAAAGTGCAGGTCATACCTGAGTTCGATGTTCCATGTCCATGCAAAATAAGAGACTTGCACACCTAGCAGGTGTGTGGAGAATTGTCTTTGAGATAACATATAATGAGGAAGTATATGAGCAATTTGGGGTGGGCTTTTTTTTCCTATTCTTAAACTTTTTGGTTTATTTTATTGCTACATCTCATTTCTCTCTTGTATCCATTGAATTCTGGAATGATCCCAGTTATGCTGGGATCTTTGACATGTCCAGTTCTCCTCTGATTTTTTTTCATCATAAAGCAGCTCCTTGAATTTTGCCAGGTTTTGTCTCTCATGCATGCACAGATACAAGAACTTTTGGTTTCGTTTCAGTGTAGAGCAATTATATACAATTTTTTGAAACCTAGAAAGTTGTTGCCGAATAGATTTGTTGTCCTCTGGTTGGCTTTAGTCATTACCCAGTGAGGAAATACATCCTGAGAGCTAATTATCGGACCACATCTTTATCGGCCGGCTTCTTTTCTATGTTTCGTGCCAATGTTTGCGAGTGAATTCAAGGACAGTATTTGTTTAATGCATTTCCTTTAATGCATTTTCTAGGGAAATCAGAGCAGATAAACCCTGCTATGTTGACTAGCTCACCCTTTTCCTAAGCTCAGTCATTAGGTCCAAAAATTAAGTGTTTAGTATGAACGGGTCATGTGTTTATGTACAAGTGCTGGATTCCTCTAATTGCTTGTGACGGGTGAAAGTATCTGAAATGTACAGCACGTCTTAATTATTTTGTGCTTCCTGAGGAAAAGATTTCTCTAAATCTTTCGTGACCCAGTAGGGATTTCTATTGTAGTAGAGGTAGTTTCAAGCAGACAGGGTATTTTTTAAAGACACATATCCATATTAAATAACTTAATCTTTCTTGTGCAGGAAGGCTGCAAATGCAGCAGAGGGATAAATCATCTTCTTTCAACCAGTAATTGAGGGGAAATGTTATCACTAGTATATTTTTTATATTGACAGAGAATGAGAATATCCAAATTTTGATATTTTAATACCTTTCTGAGTGTATTGTACAAGCATCGCAAGAGAAAATCACTTACTGCTAGCATAAGCTCATCAGGCTCGGTATAATTAACATAAATTTCTCACACAAATACCTGAGTTTCTAACAGACCCTAAGCTAATCTCATTTCCATTTTTTTTTTTTAATACCTGAGAGGATCTGAAAGCGCTTACCATAAAGCATTCAGCAGTGAATACAAAAGGGGACCCGCGCACGCCGACCTTTGTGGAACGTTTCCAAAGACCTCATTTCCCTTTTCCCCTCTTTTTCCTCTTGCGGGGGAGAGAGGTGCCGTTCTCCCAGCTCTGACAGCACGCGGGCCGTCTTTCCCTCCGCTCCAGGTTCCGGCTGCGGCAGGTGAACGTGGTGGGCTCCAGCCCGCGCAGCCAGCCCTCCCGCCTCATCCAGACCTTGCAGGCTCCGCCAGATGTTGCCCCCGGCAGCGTGACCCTGCGGACGGCCAGCGAGACCAGTCTGTGGCTGCGATGGGTGGTGAGCTGGGCAGGAGGAACTGGGGGGGGCCGAGGGGAGCCGGGCTGCTGGTGCTTGGGAGGCGGCTGGTTCCCCAAGGGGGGGAAGGCCGGCGCTCCGGAGTGCCTTCTCCTGGCCTGCGGCGTAGGGAATGACAGCAACGTTACGTCCTTTTCCGGAATAGGCCGAAATCTGCGACTTGCCTTCAGTGCCTTATTAATCACGTAAATTGCCTGCTGCCGCTATTTCTGCCACTTCGTCGGGGGAATAGATGCCTGTGGGTAAAACCTTGGGTTTGGAGACTCCCTAGTCCCACAGTCTGGGTCAACACGTGGGGCAGGAATATAATATTCGAGCTAATTTGCGGTTTCCCGGGGCTACGCTGCTTGTACCAAACAGTCCCCAGAAGATGCACGCCGGCCGTTGGCGATCATCCTGCAGGTACCGAACGGCCGCGGTCCAAAGTTCGCACATTACGCTCCTGCAGGAAGATTATATTTATGCGCGAGGGCGTGGAGTTATGTGATAAAACGTAGAAAGAAATGATTAATTGCAAAGATGCAGTGATTGATGACATTGTTGTGCCCCTTCGACTGTCTCAGTTACCTGCAGAGTTGCCACGTTGGGATTTACTTGGCAATTAACCTGCTCCAGAATGGTTTTTCTTCTCCCCTGTTAGGCAGAATTTTCCACTGGGGTTACTGTGGTGTGAAGTTGATGAAGCACAGGTTTCCTTTTGCCCAAATGTTAGTTTTTCCATGCATAAACTCATTATGGCTGAAAGTCAAAATCAGGCTAGAAACAAAAGGGGTTTTCTCCCATCAGAAGGGAATAATTCCAGTTTCTCAATGGGACACTGCACTTAATTCTGCACCTCGAAAGACCAGAACATCAGACTTGGAAGGTGTCACCTCACTGTCCCTAGAAAAGCCATTGCGGTTCATTTCATCGGACCCACATAACTCACTCCTGGCTTTACCGGGGGAATAACATCCCACGTTGTTAAACCTTTGGTACTATATCCTGACCCACATATCTTACACAAAAATTAACTCAAGGTTTTTTTAAGAGACTTTAAAACATCGTTAAGATGGTGTTTCCTTGCTGTGCTACCTGGAAGCCTGTTTTTCGTGAGTCAAACTGTGCAGGGTTCAGGAGGAGCAACAGCCACAGCTAAAAATGACCTGATACACCTTTTTCATGCTTAATAACATCAGTATTCGAAAGTGTTTAATCTCTTTTTTTCAAGACCTGCAGGTGAATCTGTGTCCCCCTGGGAGCTGGGAATTCCTTCCTTCCTACAGAATAAGGGTCACATTTCTAGCCCTGCTTGCCTGCAGGATACGGTCTTCTAAGCTGTGAAATGTTAATGTGTGTCAAACTTTCCCAGTGACTCAGAACTGAATCTCAGCCATCCATGGCATCATGTAGTTAGTTTTGTGGAGAAAAACTCTAAACTTCATGAAGTAGGCTAATTATTTCATATTTTAATCTCTGAAATTGCTTGGGGAATTAGAATACTAGAATAAATCTCTGCTGATAAATGAGTAGGCAGAGTCAGTGAAAAAAAGTAAAAAATGTACGATAAATGAATTTGTCACATGCTTCAGCAATTTATCATTCATTTCCATAATTAATCAAAAAGCTCTGAAATATATTGTATTCATATCATCTCTGTTGATACACCCACAGCAAATGGCATAGTTCTGTGAGCATATCTATTTGGTTCAAAATTAAGGTAAAAAATTAAAAGAAAATTTCAAGCAACACAGAAATGTAGAGATCATGAAACGAAAAGGAAGATCAACCTCTTGATCTTTTTTGCCTACCCGTGGCCTTAGAGGAGCTCAGACTGCCTTGGTATGTAGTGTGGAAAGCCCTGGCCATGTGTTCTGTATAGGAATATTGTGCTTTTCTTTGTCGTTTGCCAGCCCCTGCCCGACACACAGTATAATGGCAATCCAGAGTCGGTGGGGTACAGGATAAAGTTCTGGCGTGTGGATCTGCAGTCTCCCACCCTGACGAAGGTTATTAATGACCGACTGGAAAGAGAGTACACGGTTGAAGATCTGGAGGAGTGGACAGAGTATGAACTGCAGATCCAGGCTTTCAATGCCATCGGGGCAGGACCGTGGAGCGAAGTAGTGAGAGGTCGAACGCGGGAGTCCGGTAAGTCCAAGCACCGTGTCTGCTGTCAAGGACACATCCGAGAACCTCAGCATTTCTCTGCCCTTTCATTCATTTTGTTTGTTTCTTTTGGTTTGGTTTGGGGTTTTTGGGGGGGGGGGTTGGTTTGTGGGTTTGGGGTTTTTTTTTGCTTGTTGATCCATTAAATCTAAAATCAAACCAAAAAACCCCCCAATCTCTAGATGCACTGAAGGCAAAAAGACATATAGACACTTGAGGGAGTTATTTATTTATTTTATTCCTACCCTGCTTTCATGCATAAACCTGCAGGTTATTTATTTAAAGCAAACAAAACAACCTCTCCCCATTCCTGCCCTCGTTTGGCAGCAGTAGGGACAACACGGCGAGAACTTGCATCCAGCCTTCTCGGGCTGGGCAGGTTTCTCACACTCCCTCTCCCTCCCAGTACCCCATTGCCCCTCATTCCCCCCCTCTCCCTGTCTGCTTCTAGGCTCAAGCAGATTTTTCTCACAATTGTGGTTATCTGAAATTTAATTTCAAGCACCAAATACTTGTAAAAGGGCAGCAGTTATTTTAAGAGAGCTGATTAGCCATACAGAAATAAAATAATTATCTGAGCTTTTGATGACACTTTTTCAAAACTGCCTTCTAAAATTGTGTGTACAAGGCTATATAGACATAACCTGCATATAGACATAACCCGCGTATAGACCTAGAGCACGAGTACTGCATTGTCTAGCTGAATTGTCCATACTGGCATAGAGACACCAAATATCAGAAGCAAACTCTCAGTCTCAGGCAACAATAAATTAGTGTTAGCTTAGTAGCAACGGTAATGACAGATCTTGAAACGCTGCTCTCTAGCTGTTAACTTCCACAGAACCCGTTTCCAAACCTACCCTACACGCACCTGAGAAATTAAAATTTATGTTGCAACTAAATAACAAAATGGGTGACATAGATGGTTTAGAAGTTTAATAATAGAAGCTCTTTGTGACCTGTACTTACGCAAGGTTCAACGCTGGGGGGGGGTTGTATTGTTTTTTCCTATATTTCTTCATTAAAAATGTTTTGGAATTTAATCCTACGCATGCCCTATATGCGTGTCTGTGCACTCCGTACCACGCACGCAGCGTTACTGGGAAGTGTGGACATGCTGTACGTGGCAGGATTTGGTCTGCTGGTTCAGATAACTGTCCTTTGAACCAGCCGAGGAGAAGGCTAAACAAAGTCATCCCCTGCCATTAAAGTCTTGCTTTTTGGGAAGTAGTAGTTGGAAAGGTATTGCCAGAGGTATTTTAACCAAGGTGTGCTTGTGCTGGAGTTAGAGATAGAAGGACCCAGCCAAAATAGTTTTGAAGTGTTCTGTATCGTAATAAAAAAGATACTGCATTCTCCGCTTTCTCCTTTCCGCTGCTCTTCAAACACTTCTTTTGAAATGTAGTAAATACTGAGATTAAGTGATTTCAGAAAACCTTAGGATTATAGTGCTCTTGCTCAGCATCTAAAGATCAGAGGTTACGTGTGTATTTGGCATTTTCTCTTGCAGTATTAGAAGAAGGTTGACTTGAAACTGATTGTAGGAGGCACACAGAAACCAGGATCAAAATAACACAAAGCTGTGATCTAGGCCATAAGGACTCATTTGTTTTTTTCCATGTGTTTTCTTTGATATTAACATCTGATTTCTTGAATAGAGCAAGTCAGGGCTCAGACTTTTGGCTGTATCTTCTTAGATTTAGAATATACAAGAAGCGCTGGCGTAGCAGCAAGCTGCATGAGAAAACGGCAGGGAATCTGCAGTTAACCTGTATGCACAGTCAGACAGGGTTAAAAGGCAAATAAAAGATATCTGGAGCCAGAGAGAAAGGTCAAAACATTTTTAGGTCTGTCTTCTGAACTATACAAAAAATTCTATTTATCGCTTCTGTTCTCAAAGTACTTTAAAAGCAGGTGTCCTAAATATTTCGTTTTCCATTTTGTAGACACAAGGTCTTAGGCAAGTCGGTTTTGCCTGGTGCTGCAAATTGTAAACATCCCTCACAGCTGGCCAGAGGTGCCTTGGCCGGGATCAGGTGGTGGTTCGTTGGCAGAACTCACGGTTCTGTTTTACACTAAGAAGTTAGAGCCCGGGCACCACATCGGCTTGGGGTACCTAATGGCAGTGCGGCCACTGGAGTCCAAAATCTTTCTGGAAAATAAAGCTGTACTTGAGCAATTCTGTTCATTATAGGATGTGAAATTTTATCCCTCATAGCCGAGCACACGCGCTAACAACAAAGGAGCATGCTGTTACAGGTACTCTCTGGTTTCTGAAGCTCTGGAATAGAAAACATATCGAAACCAAAGAAACTATGAGAGAATAAACAATGCCGTGGGGTTTGGTAACCCAGGCTTGAAAACCAGTTAGGAAACCCTAAAATGAAAATCTGGGATAGGGTTGGAAGGAGCTGAAGATGGAGGGGGATGAATTAGGATTTTTAAACAGGACAGGTTTTATCAATCCAAAATGGTTTTATAATGTTAGAAATCAAATAACTCATTAAATTTTACAGTGTAAAATAACTGCAGAGTAACAAGCTCAGCTTCCACTCAATAAATTGACAATGATAGGTGGTACAATACAGAGAAAGTAAGAAAATGCAAAGACCTCTGATGTATTAAAACAACCTTGACAGGGCTGCTTCCTTTTAGATACAAACCCTATTATTTTCAAACAGTTCATCTCAAATACACCTAACCCAGTGCCTTCATATTTTGGGGGCTCCTAATATTCAGCTACACGAATGTGTGTATTTGTATTACACAACCAGGTGCTATACAAGCGTGGTCACGTATCTACGGCACGGATCAATCTCCTGACGTTTCAGAGACCGACCTTCATGAAGCAGTTACTGTGGAGTGATAAAGCATCGCTTGATAATTCAAATGTGCTCCAATGTCACTGTGGGGATTTGTCAGTTTATACAAGCTGAGAATTTGGCCTGCGGTATTTAATTTTATAGGCGCGATGGTTGTGTACCGCAGCTATGCTACTTTTGCCACAAAGGTTGCTCTAAATTTGCACTTCTTAATTGACGTCAGATGTACATGTGCCACTTTAATTTTTACTTTCAAAAAACAATGATGGATGTTCAGCTAAAATGAGCTGCAAAAATGAAGAGAACACTGCATCCCACTAGCTAGCTTTCTTAGAAAGCCAGAATACAGGCGAGCTTATTAAAAGCTGCTTTTGGCCCAGTTAGAGAAATAAAACAGCATCGTTTGCTACATATCAAATCTGGCTGTGTCAGATGTAGAAAGAAGATGCGTGATCTTAGATGACAACATGGATAACCTTAAAAACTTGAGTTCTTATTGAAGTTCCAGTGGCAAGTGCCAGTAACTCTGCAATTTCCTACGTTTGATCTTAGCTCCTCATTTCGTTTCAGTATTTCCGGTTCATTTTGTTAAAGCTCCGAGATTTTTTTGGACACCGTTGCTTGGCTTCTGTGCCGTTCTTGCAGGTTACTAATGAGAACTCAGCTTTGGAGCCTGTAACAAAGTCTTCAGGGCAACAGTTAAGGAAACCAGCATTAGAGAAAGGAACTCGCAGAGGAACGAGCGATCTGTATGCCTCACTCAAGCCGCTAATTAGTCTTAGCAAATTATAATTTCTTTGAATCACGATATCCTGAGAGAGGAGAAGGGTCAGAAGAAATGAAGGTTACGTTTCAATTCATTCTTAAAGGGTCGATCAACGTCTGTTACTTGATAAAAGACTGGCAACAATAAGATCCATAATGTCTCTTGCAGGTCCTGAATTCATACATCCGTGTTAGAATAAAATTCTCAACACTAGCATGAGAGCTGGAGAATTAAAGTGCACTTGGTGAACACAAGTATTTTTGCCATTTAGGCACTGGACTTCCTTTCTGGCGAGAGGGGACATTTAGCTGCTCTGGCTGTCACTGGGAATTAAGAGGAGTCTGGGCTAATAAATCTTCAGATAGCCCATTCTCTCCTTTGTTGGCTTTCCAGTTCCCCTGCCAGCAGCACGGTCGTCCACACACCTCAAAGCAATCACGCCTGCAGGGCCAGCCCGGGCACAGCCTCCACCTTTTGTGAATTTGGGAAATCTCGTGGCTGCTGATCAAAGGGGAAAAAAAATATTTGTAAAATAAAGAAACTTTTTCTCTCTTGAAAGACTTCAAACCAGATAAAATAAAAATAAATGTAGCTGGAAAGGGCTTCTTTCCTCTACGCATCCTGGTTTCCTGTGACCCACCTCCACCCTTTCTCTCTCCAGAAGTGATTCATGTGGGAGTAGGTCTTTGTGAAGATCTACAGATAAAGTTATGGCAGCTATCCAAAGCCATTCATGGCTCCTGGCAATCTATTTTCCTTTAACATAATTATATTCTTGTGAGGGATAAATCTAGAAGATTTTTTTTTTTTTAAAAAAAAAAGCACTTCAGCGTTGGAGAGGAAAAAAAAAATGGATTTTAGTCTGCTGCAGTGCTGTGAGATGGTGCTCTGTTTCTCATGTCCCAAATAATTGGCAATAGGGAAATTGTTTCAGAAATTACTATCTCTGCGGTTAACCTTGAGTGCACAAGGGTGGGGGGCAGTGCGTTGGTTTGGGGTTTTTTTCAATTTATATTAATTCTGGTGTCATACTCATTATCTCGTTCATGTTGCTAGGAGCTTCAGGAGCTCGCCTTCAAAACAGCAGATCTGTTCTTTCCTTTGGACACCCAGGAAAGCATTACTTTTGGCAGAGATTTGTGCTCCTTTTTGTGATATATTCAGGACCTAAACAAGCCTTACCGTCCGTAAGTGCTTGTGTAACACAACTTGGTGAAATGTTCTCTTGAGGTCTGACAGGTGTATTATGCTTTAGAAAAGATTGTACCCTTCAGATGTTGGAAATGCCACAGGAAAAAGAATGGAAAAGGGCAGCATAAAATGTGAACTCTTAAAAATAGCCTCAAATTCTGCTTGCATAACATGGCATACTATTAAGCTTGCCTACAAAAGCTTGCAGTTGTGTGGTTGTTCTGCAGCAGTTAGGCTTTTAATGGCATTAGAAAATGCAAGTTTGCTCTTCTCTCGAGTCAGAGAAAATTACAGTGTTCCTGTGCCATCAGTTCTAATGATGTTTCTAGTTTCATAAGAGCCAATTTTGCAACATAAATGAAATAGGCATAGCTTTCATTTACACCGTATCAGTCCCTGAAAATACACCTTGTGTTAACGTGTCCATCTATAATTGACGTATTGCAAATGTTGAGCACTATCACATAATCAAAAGGCTTAGAGGTTAAAAAACTTCTTACTCAACCGGGAGTGCAATCCAGTGGTTGAAATTATTGCTAACTCTAGACAAGATGCTATAATTTCCTTTCAGATAATATAGGAAGCCAGGGTGGCGTAAAACTTCGTGTTAGAACAGATTGTACCATAAGATAAACTCCCATTCATAAAGATTTCTGGCTTTTGGCATAGGGAAATAAAATACGGGAAAGAAATAGTAGGAGATAGACTTCTGTAGAAGTCTGATCCAGCAACTTAAACTTGATTCTAATTACTGCAAATATATAGAACTTGAAATGTATTCGTATCTGTCTATATTTACTGTCTATCTGTAGACACTGATTAGTATTAAATGTTTAGCTCTTTACAAACGTTGTGATTTCTGAGATGAACTGGCAAGAAATTGTGAAGCAGGCTGAAATATAAAGAAGATGTAGAATGAATACAAGAGAAGAAGGGGTTGTCTAGAACCTATTCCAGTCCTTTTGGAATCGAATACTCTTCTATGGGATCCTGGAACAATCCCAAGCAAACAGGGAGATGGAGCAAAGTGATTTGGTATGTCTGACCTCTTTCTGCTTTTTGGTAATGCCGTGTGATTCCAGTTCCCTCTGCTCCCCCTGAGAACGTCTCTGCTGAAGCCGTGAGCTCAACCCAGATCCTTCTGACATGGACCGCAGTCCCCGAGTCCGAGCAGAACGGTCTCATCCTGGGTTACAAGGTATGCAGCTGGAGCTTCGTGCTCGTTTAATTTTTAATGCGTTACCTGGATATGTTTTTGCACTTGTTAATTATTATTCACCTGCTGGATATTTACATTATTCATAAGTCAGCTGGGGAAGATATAGGAAGTGTGCTGGTTTTGAAAGGGGCGATTGGTGGATATAATCCCATTTTGTATTTTGTGAAAAGGAGGAATCTAAGATGTGTACCCCTCTTTTCAGTCCTCATGTAACAATCTTTTCCTTTCTGTATTTCACGTACATTTATTCTGCAGGTACTGTTCAAAGCGAAAGATTCAGACTCCGAACCAAAGAGCCAAATAGTGAGAGGTAACCACACTCAGTCGTTCCTGCTGTCTGGCTTGCGGAAATACGTGCTCTATGAGATCCAGGTATTGGCGTTCACTCGTATCGGAGACGGAGTCCCCAGCTCTCCTGCAGTCATAGAAAGAACCAAGGATGACAGTAAGTTGAAAGGTTACCAAAATAAGTATCTTGTTTGATCCAACCTTTTAACGCTGCTTTCTTTTAGTGATGCAAGTGTAGTGACAGCCCAAACTAAGCCTATGTGGATTTTTTTAAGAATTTTTTTCTTCAACTTTGAACCTAAAGGACTTGGTCCCTACCTAATATAACTCAGCACTACTCCATTGATCATGGGCTGAGGGTCTGGCAAAACCAGAGAAAACCAGAGTCCCCTGTTTCCTCTTTCCCTGCAGCTGATGAAGAGAAAAAAAACTTCTAAAATTGTACTCTGAAGCTCGGTGTAGATGATTTCTGTTGAAGACAATTTTTAGAGCCCAATTATAGATTCCTATTGAATTTCAGTCACGCTTTTAAAAAAAAAAGAAAAGGAGAGCGCTGCATTTGAAAGCAATAAACAAATCTGGGTCTGATTGGCCTGAAGGAGAGATATGGCATTTGTAACTTCAGTAATCCATTCTCTTTTCTTTTTTTCCAAAAAGAATAGGGTGTCGAGCCTGGAAGATGATCATACCACCTTCCTTTGGCCACTGCCTCCAGCACTCGCCATGAGCTCAGGGACTCCCAAGTGCAGTTTGATGTGTTGAAGGAACCCAAGGGAGCCCCTCACCCCGGTGCTGTCTGAACACATCGGTGTGGTGGGAGCATTCCTGCTGGTGGATTTTACAGAAATTTAGCTCAACCCTTAAAATATTTTTGGCTTTGTAGATGCTAAAGTTACTTTCAGTTTCATTACCTTTTCAGTATTAAATGAAGGTTAGTGTCAGCGTGAGAGGCTTCTGTTCATTGCTCCCAATGAAGATGAACAAAAAAAGTCTTTTTTCATCAAAATGTTTTTCACAATAGTAATGGAATGAACATTGGTTTCTACAGGCAACTTCATGAAGGTAATTTGGTTGGGTGGAAAACACATTCAGACTTCTGGCTTAAGAAGATGTTTTTTATGGAGTGCAGGAAAGGAGTAAGAGCGTGCAGGGGCAGGAGTGGGAATGGGAACAGGGACAGCAGCTCCCTGACATTTTTTTAGCCATTTTCTCAGCATACCGCCTGCATGGGGACTTGGCTTTTCTTTGAAAGGAAACAAAGAGAAATTACTGTTAGCAGAACTCTGCAGGGAGAGAAGAAGCACTCCCTGAACTGTACATATCGGACTATAATGAGAAATATTTAAAACTGTTTGGTTTAGATAACCCCATTACAGCAGTTCCCTCCTTAAGTGCATGTTGGCAAATGATACAAATTGTTCTTCCATCTCCGTGCCCCCGACATAAATATGTTGTGTCTCCTCTGGGCTCAACTTAATTAAAAGTATCATCAGGGGTAATGCAGGTGGAATTTGTGCTGAAGGGGAAATTTCGCGGATGCTAATGTATAAATTAGCATCTCCTCACCTCGTGAACCTGGGGTGGTCAGCGCAGCCACCAGCCGTCTGGATTAATGTGCATCTCACCTGCCTCAGGTTCTCCTGCTCAGACCTGAGTGTTTAAAATGCACATGTAAAACCAGAAGGCAGTTCAAAGCCGGTGCTGGTGACACAGAGAGGAGATATTATTCAATTCCATCAGGTACGAAGTGGATTAAGCTGACACATAACTCTCTGTAAAGGCAGCTGGGTGGCTTGCTTCATGGTATGGAACCAGTTACGGAGCAGGGATGGCCGGCTCGCGGGGACCCCTCGCTGCGCTGCTGGGACGTAACTCTCGCAGAGCTCAGGGCTCCTTTGTCGGAGCATCCCGCTAAACGCATTTCACAGGTGCGGTAAAACACCATGGGGTACACTCGTTCTGTGTCGTGTTTGGTGTCCCTGGGTGCTGGAGGCGTTTGGCCGTGGACAAGGTTCCTTAGAATAAATGTATATTCTATACGTACGTAGGCGCTCCTGACCGTCTGCTTATTATTGGTGAGGTACGGCTTGGGCTGCCTTCTGCGCAAGGTGAGCGGAAAATTTGTAATTCCTTTCACACACAATGCTTGCTAGCACAATGTCCGTTTTTCTTTGCAGCCCCTGGGCCGCCCGTGAGGCTGGTGTTCCCCGAGGTGAGGCTGACATCCGTACGGATTGTTTGGCAGCCGCCGGAGGAGCCCAATGGAATTATTCTGGGTAAGAGGGAGCAGCAAACCCTGGGCTGGGAGGAGAGGGCTGGAGACCGGAGCAAGCTCAGGCTGTTGGGTTTTCCTTCCCCTTGGATGTCGGATTAGAAACCACACATAAGCGAATCCGGGGCTAAAGAAAAGAAAATATGTCAGTGTCAGCCCAGAGACGTGGTACCCTGTGGCGAGGAGGAGAAGTCTGCCTGGCTCCGTGGTGTGTGTTTTCCCGAGCCAGAATTACATGTCATTCATGGCACTGTGTTTGAATTGTCATCTCTCTTCCCATCTGCGTTTGGGTTTGTAACCTGGCTGGCTGGCTCTTGGGCAAACTGCCTGCAGAGCTGCAGCAGGGGAGAGCTGGATTTTCCCCTCCTTCCCCCTGCTCGCCTTTGCCGGGCATGCCCAATATTTTGGTTTCAGGTGTGCTTCCAGTTTATTGCTTTATCGCTATTTGGCTGATACTGTCTGACAGGTCGCAAGTAGTTAACTCACGTTTGGCTTTTCATCGAGGGAAACAGAGGCAGCAAGGCACGACCGGAATTTGTGAAAAACCTCACCTTCCTGCTTTCATAACTCCTGGGTTGCCTTTGCAATATGTACACCAGGTGCTACTAGTACTTAAAACGTGAAGGCTTTTACAATGTAAGAATCCACTCTTGCCTCTAAAGTAGGCAATTTTGTGTTGTCTGCTGATGTTAAACACATTTTACAGTAGTTCTAGCTGGTGAGTAAAGATTTGTGTCTCAGTTCTGAAAATAGAAGTAAAAGCTTCTGGGTTTTTTTTTAGTTCACAGTCTGCCAGGCCTTTCTGCTTCTCATTTCACTGCCATCGTTGAGGCTTACAGGTAGTCTTTTAGCAGTATTTCCTAAAGCTTTCATCGCTGGGTGGAGGATGCCTACTTCAAATGCTACTGCGTCGGTGGCATCCCTATAAATAAAGAACCGGTCTTGCATTGCCTTTACATCTTGACTCAAGAACTCAAAGTGTTTGCTCAGGTGTGTACTTTCCCAAAGTGATGCTAACGCCCGAAGATGCAAGGAAATCGTCAAATGGGATCCAAAGGCAGATGCTGCAGGGATTTTCTGAGCACGAGAAGGAGTCTGTGCGAAGCTTGGCAGCGGTTAGCTGTCAGAGACAGATCCACGCAGGGTTTCTCCACAGCTCAAGGAAACTTGGCTTCCAGGTTGTCTCCTAGGTTTGATTTGTTGCTTTTTTTAAGGAACTGTGTGTCCTAGAACTTGCTCTCAGTAGAGATTGGGATTTGAATCACAGGATGTGGTTAAGGAGAAAAAAAAAATCATTTGATAGAAATGATGAGAAAGTACAAATGAGATTTTTCTCTCCCAACTGCGTTCCAATGTCTCACGTTGCCGCACTTTGTCAGCCTTATTTGCTGAAGTCGCGGGCTTGGTGGAGTAGGAACTCTCTTTTGTTGTGTCTTTGCAGAGCGCTTGGTGCAGCACATCCCCTTTTCAGTTGGCTCTTACTCATTGCCACTACGTTGGTGATAAAATCATACAAATGCAGGGTCGGAAGGAGAGGGGAAGGGTGTCCCTTTAAAGAATGCTTGACATGCTTAGCAGGTAGACTGTTGTTTCCGACGTCTTGCCCAGTCCATTCCCAGTAACACATCCCAGGATACTTGATACTGTCCTGACCCGACTCTTTTGCAACACTGACGGTGTAACTAAGTAGGTTTCTGACCCGCTGTTAATTCCTACCTTTTTTCTGTGGTACACTTCCAGGTCAGTCCCTCTTCTATATATATGTACATTAAGCTTTTTCTTTGTACGTGTGAGGATTCACGGGTGCCTTTATTGAATTTCGTCTTACTGATTGCAGACCATCTCTCCCCATTATCAAGATCACTTTAAGTGACACTCTTGTCCTCTAACGTGAGCACAGCCACGCACAGTTTGGTTTCATTTGGGGAGTTTGCAAGTAGACTGGCAATTCTATCGGCCAGGTCGTTAATGAAAATATTGAACAGAACCAGACTCATTCATGAGGTCTCATGAGAGATTCCTTAATATGTCCTCCCACTTTGTTAGCAAATTATTGATAACATTTTGACTTTTTTTTTTTAAAATGCTCACGTCAAAATGTGTAGTATTTTTCTTAGATTCTGTTTCTCTTGTTTGCTTTTGATGGGGCTATGTGCAAACACATTAAAGCTTTACTTAAAGTCAATGTGGATCGTATCTACTCTTCCCACCTGGCCAAATTACACTGTCAAAATGGAAAATAGATTTTTTGATATTTATTAGTAGCTCCAGACAAATACATATTGGCTGTTCCTTGGCACTTTATTATCCTCATGGATGCTTATATGTCAGCTCATATTTTTTTCCAGGATCTTTCTGGGTATTGAACTTTAGCTTGATTGTCCATAATACCTCTGGTCGGTCTTTCCCCAGTTTAAAAGATAGGGTACTCTGTTTGGCCTTCTGTAATATTCTGGGATGTCGCCTGTCCTCCACAAGCTCTTGAAGATAACCACTAATTATTCAGAGATGGCTCCAGCTTGTTATAGAAGCACTGTGGGCCAAATTTCGTTGGGCCTTTCTGACTTGATTACATGCAGCTTAGCTAAATATTCATTAACCTGTTCTCTCTTCTAGCCTACATCCCTACTTATATTGTTGTCAGTTTTAATTTGTGTTAAGTATCTAGTCAACATCAACTTTTTTGTGTGTGTGAGAATGAAGTAACAGAGGAATCAGCCCTCTGTTCTTTTTCTGTCTCACCTGTCTTGTGCTCATCTTTTCTTCCCACTAGTTGACGTCCTCCTTCTGTCTCTCAGGTTTCTAATGTATTTATAAAATTCTTCTCACTGCCTTTGATGCCCTTTAAGTTACAACTCACTTTGCACTGTAGAGGTTCTGATTTTGTCCCTACACGCTTGTGCTGTCTATTTATACACTCCCTTAGACATGTGTTTCAACTTTTCGTCCAATTCAGTTTTGATTTTCAGGTCATTAGTGAGCTCTGAACGCAAACATATTGGCCTCTTAACATCTATTGTCTGCATTGGGGTAGTCGTACATTTTCTTTGTCTCTTTCAAAACTGTCAGCTAACCTGAATTTCTTTTTCCCTTAGAATTCCTTCCCAGGGGGATGTCACCTGCCAGTTCCCCCAGTCTACCTCTTTGAAGTCCATTGTCTTTATTCAACAGTTCTCACTCTTTTATTTTTTCAATAGTAGAAATATTGAGGTTCATGGAGGAAGTAGTTAGCTGCTAATATCCGAGGGAAAAAGTAAAAATTACTCATGCTGGGTACTTCTGTGATCTTTCCTAAGAAGCGAGGTCTGCTTCAAAAACAGGTAAAAACCAATGTATAGCATTCTAAGTAAAGGTTGCAGGTTTGTGGGGTTTTTTTTTTCCTGTACACCTTTTAAATCCCATTACTGTAATGAACTTTCAAAACACTATTGTAACCTCCATGGTCAAGTGCAGTGTAGTAGAGTTGTTGGAAAAAATAAGTTAACGTAATTTTGCATGGTGCCCTTCTATTCACTAGTGAGGTTGGAAAGAAAAAATACTTGCTTTGCAAGAGCAACTTATATTCAGAGCCTTTGAACTCATGTTCCTGCTCTGCTAGCTTTGTCCTCTGAGTATACAAGCACCTTCACAGCTAACATTTTTGTAATCTATATCAAAACATGTTCTAGCATTTCAGAGAGAGATTAGCAGGATGAAATACTGGCAGGCACCAAGGGGGAAAACCACTTGTTTGTTTGTTTAAATATTTTACTGTGGAAGACTGTGAAATATTTCCATTTCTCCTTTTGGGAATGTTATGCTAACCATCTGAGACTTCACTCTGTCTTCTTTTCGGCACTCAGTTCAGCTAGCACCCAACACAGTTCCTTCAAATACCATTAAAGAAAAATGATGCATTAATGTGCAGATGTGCACTTCTAGCTATGAGCTTCCCCTGAAAACAAGAGCTCAGCCCGCATCCTTTCAGGGACTGGTTAGTATTCCTCGTGGTATCCTTGTATTTAGCGTTTACCTGACGCTTATTGCAAAAGAGTGTAAGAACTCCACTGAGAATTAGAGCCAAAATTGGATGTAATCCATGTTTGCAAATTCATATTTTGATCCTAGACCGCGTTTGCACACCCGCTGGCCCTTAAACAGATAAGCAGTAAAATCAACAAACTGGATTGCTGCTCCGCCAGGCAGACCGTAACCTCCCCAAATCATTTGGCTTTCCCGAAGTTCTGTGACAAATTAATAAGTGTTTGTATCTCTGCTGCGCCGTGGCCTGCATGAGCGGGTGCTGTCAGTTCTGAAGGGCTTTGTATGGTGATGAGCTTGAAAGCTTTTTTATATTCATGGGGTGTTGTCATCTCCCTGCCTGTTCGCTTTGGGGAATCCACCGGTTGCGTTACAGTGACCTAACATTTAACAGGCAGTTCAGACTTTTGCCATTTATTGAGTTCAGAAAGTGTAGCTCGTGAAACTGCTTGCGGTTGTGCAAAAAATACTTAAAAAGATGCTAATGCAAAAAATAAGTCTCATTTCAATGAATAAGTAAACTCCTGAAGAGATGATTTTTCAGGGATTTTTTTTTAATGCTGTTTTGGCCTGGTGAATGGCAGAACTCCTAAGAGCAGAAGAAATTTAGGATCTAATGCTGTGGGGGGTGGGGGAATTAAGAAAACAATATGAATTCTTCTTATTGACCATCCAGATACTCCACAATCTGTAAGATACTCCTTTCCCCAAAAAGTTTGCTCTGATCACCTCTTTAAAGATTTTGCTTTCATTCATAACCTTTGATTTTTTTATTTTTTTTTTTTTATCTAAGGTATCTGCAACATCTTATTGCTGTAATCTAGTAAGGGAAGGAAGCTTCCTTATTCCTCCACTGCAGCAAATGCAGTTATTGCTTCTTATAGCCCTCAAGCATACATTAATTTCTCTTTTAACACTTTCCATTTACCTCTATTGATTTGCCTGGTTTGATTTCACTTAACATTTCCTGTCTTCTCCCATCCCTTGTTGCTGAAGTTCATCAACGTAATAATTTTATCTTTTTGATCTTGCATTAGCCCTAATTATTATGCGAGCTGTAGTTTAAATACTGTGCCTTCTGTGTCACTCAGAGAAAAGAAAAGGAATGCTTTTTATGCCAGTGTGTATCCTGGCTGTCCCAAACCGTCTAACAGGAGAGAGGATCAAAATTAAGATACTGGGTATCTCTCCAGGTGGTTTGTAGGTAGCGGGAAGCGAGCGGAGTTCAGGTGCAGGGGTTGGATATGTACCTTTGAAATCAGATCAAGGGAAGCGTTGAGTTTCGGAGGGGATCTGTAAAGGTGACACCTTTGGTTGTGTAAACTCTGCCTGAGATATCCAGGAAAATAGATATTTACCCAGCCTGTCAGCCAACACGGCAGATGTAGGAAAGGACAGTGAGGGCTGATGCTGTTTTTCACAGGGATGCATTGAAAGGGAGTTTGTGGAGCCTGTCAGACAGACAGGCTGTGACAAGTGATTTTTTTCTTTCTCATGGCTAAATTAGTTTTTACATTCGCCAAGGATCCACTCTTGTGTAAGTTATTATAATGGCCTAGATATGTATGTGTTCCTTTGCCCAATCTGAGCATGTTTGTAATTGGCTTTCCAGCACGAGTAGCACCATTTAGCAGTAAATACTTATCTTTCTATTCCCTCCTTACATTTTAACTACACTTTATATTTTACAAAGGTTTAGAAAAGAGAGGAAATTGCTCGACACAGATATGTCCCAGATATCATACTTATCTTTTAATAACTAGATAAATCAACTTTTCTATTCTTTTAATATTCTCTGTTTCCCTCCAGATCTTATTCTTTATGTCTTATGTCCCTTTATCAAACTTCTTTAGCCATCTTAGTTGCTTCTTCCTTCATCTTTCCCGCTGCTGTAAAAATTTCCCCACTGCTTTTCTTTGACTATTTTTCACCCTTATTGAGATCCTGCACTGGGATTTTCACTCCCACGTTCTTCACATCTGTATAAACAAAAGAAGATCGCAGTGTATCCATTCCTTCTCCCCATTGCTAGCTGTCTTTCCGTAGACTTTAAAAAAGATCAAAATACTATAGTACTAAAGATACAGAAATACTTTGGTGAAATATATTGGACCAGTAATGGGAGAGCTGGTGCCGTGGATGAAAGGAGGTAGTTTGCAGGTGGAAAAAATGAATTGTTCAAAGTGTAAGACCCTAAGGCTTTGCTGGGATCTAAGCACGCTCAGGAGCTCTGAAAAAAATCAGGCCACTTTTTTTATCTAATAGTCTAATGCAATCCACCCAGCTGTGAAAACGCTGCTGTAGGAAGACGCCTGGCACCCCAGCCGCTGCGGGGTGGGAGCGTACCCCAGGCAGCGACGAGGTGAGCCCGCTCCGGCGCTGGGAGAAAAACATGGGTGCCCGGAGCGCGTTAAAGCGCCGGGGTGAATGGGCTCCGTACCCAAACCTGTTTGTAACGGCGGGCTGCGGGAGCTCGGGCTGAAGCCACAGGAGGCTGGGAAAAGGCAAGTGGCTCTTCGAGGGGTTGGTGGCATCAAATTTGTTCCTTGGGAAATGGCTGTGGCTGCTGCCCCGCAGCCCCTAGCAGCTGCTGGAGAAAAAAGGACGAGGAACGCTGGTGCGTCGTCAACAGCGCTGTGAGAGTCAGCGCGCCAAAATTAATACCGTCTGTATCCCAATTAAATTCCACTGTTGGCGACAGCATGCACCACACACAAGTATGGCGTTCGTTCAAGAGAGTGCAGGAACTCTCTTTGTGCTTTTTCTGTGAGTGGGCATGTGGCACTTGTTGCGTATTCACAGTGGGAAATAAGTGTCCTTGATTTTGTCTACTAACCACAGGTAAGATAAACCCCTCAGTTTCCGTGCACTGACCTTCACAAATAAAGCACGCCAGGTTTGGCTCCCCTTGTTCTTCTTACAGCCAAAACGTGGGGGGAGTTCAAACTCTAGCTGGGATATTAATTGCAAGAGAAAAAGATGGTCTCAGGTGCTGCAGACCCCTTTGTCGTTCGGAAGATGAGCAGAGGGTTGGCAGAACAATGTCATGGCTGTTTTGTTTTCAGCTGGTTTGATTTGGATTTGTTGGCTGCCCTCTGCCCTGTGTAACTCCATGAAGCGTTTAATCATACAACTGTATTCAGCTTGGGCAATAAAGCCCCACACCAGTTCTGGTATTAATTGATTCTGGAAGTCAGCAGCTGGACTGAAAGTTACCATCGAGCTCCAGAAGTGAGAGCCTGATTCAATTGCTGGGTTTGCAGAATGGATTTGAACATTTGGCAGATCCTCTTTGGGGGACAGTTGTTGCTAGTGGTGCGTGAGAACTCTGGAAGCCCTTCTTTGCACAGCTGGATCGTTAATAATACAGGCTAAACTGTGAACTCCTAATTGCCAGGCAGGATGGAACAAGGGGTTATCACTTACAGGCATCAACAAAATTGATTATTAAGTGCTGTGTGGTTGAAGCAGGACCTCACAGCTTGCAGGCTTCTTCCTCGGGCTGCGGGCAAGGGCAGCAACATTGAACGACCGAAGAAGGATGCTTTTATTGGCAGTTCTGGCACTCGCTGTACAGTCACCGGGGAGTGGGAGAGCTGAGAAAAAGGCAAGTGCAAAAAGCAGGAGCAAGCCTTGACTTGAGCGGCGTGAAGCCTGCACGGTTTGGGCAATCCAGCTGCTCTGCAGCCGAAGAACCTTTAGTTTGAGCCAATGCTGAAACTGCGAGAGGGCAGAGCAGCGCGTGAGTGTGTGGGCGTACACACGCACGTGTGTGCTTGGGTGGAAAGCTGAAAGAGAGAGCGTTGTCTTGAACTGGCTCGACCGGGTGGCGTTAATTGCATGGACTCTGTTCCTTTGCCTTTCCAAAAAGGTACCAGTATGCTCAGGAGAGATTAAACTGGGTTTGTATCTTGTTGGTATAAAGGACAGAACGTGAAACCAGTTTCATGGCAGATAATATTCTGTTGACCCTCGTGTGTGGTTTCCATTGTAAGGTACAGTGCCTGACTGGGGGAGGGATGCCGTATAGTGGAGTTTTATAACACTAAAGGAAGTACATTACTTTGTTCTGGTCTCATATAAACAAGTAATTACGATAAACTAATAGTTTTGGTAATCTTTCGTCCCTGTTAGAAAAAAATCCTAACCCTTTTTCTCTCTCTTGTTGCTGCTGTGATTTCAGGGTACCAGATCGCCTACCGTCTGGCCAGCAGCAGCCCTAACAAGTTCACCACGGTGGAGGTTGGCTCGACAGTCAGGCAGTTTACTGCTACAGATCTCACCCCGGAGTCAGCATACATCTTTCGGACGTCTGCCAAGACCAGGCAGGGCTGGGGGAAGCCTCTGGAAGCCACAGTGATCACGACAGAAAAAAGAGGTACTGCTTGCAGCCCCAGGTTGAGGTACTTTCTGTTGCTCGCCTTGGAGCCCGTGCTGCACTTCAGGGAATTTTAATAACAGGCTACAGCCTGTACACCTTCTCCTTCTCACCCCATAAACCTGCCCCAAACCATAGCAACATCATGATTTGAGAAACCTGGTGAGCAAGATAGACTTTTATGAGACACAGTTCTTCTAACCTGCCGGGCTGTTGGAGATTGATTTTTCCATCAGCTGCTATATTGGCCAGATGCAGCCTCCTTCTGCAGTCAGATCTTTTTTTCGGCTCGCTCGTTTTCTAGAAAGATTGCAATCTTAAGAAAGTAAGTGATGGATGAATTATATTGATTAGGGAAGGCAAAATGAGAGGCGATGATGTTGCAGGATTTCTCCACGGTTCCTCCATTGTACCTGAGTCCTGACCTAATGTGTCAGTAATTGCTCTGGCCTTTCACTGCCACACATTCAAGCAGAGTGTTTGCGTCTGGATTGCCTAGAATTTTTCTGCTTCTTGCATCAGCTGTGAAATGGTTATTCACATTTTGAATGTCCAGTCAAATTCTGTTCTGTGGGGAACCTACCTGAAGAAAGCAGGAGTTACATGTGTATAAATGAAACCAGATGCTTAGATACCAAATATATCAAAACGTGAAAGACATATAAGGTATTACAGAATCTGTTCTGCATCATTGCTTGTTTCTAATGCTTTGGCCTAAGTAACTGCTTGATTCTCCAATCTTAGAACAGACCTCTAGAGCTGCAGTTAGAAAAATTGTATTTTCTGCTTGTGCATGAAGATATTATTTTTTTTAATTCAGAGCTAAAAGAGGATATATTGGTAGAGACCAGGAGTGTGGGTTTTCTGCTGGTCTTGTACAATATGTCATGTTCCATTGCAAAGTGTGTATCTGGTCTCTTGAGCTGGCAAAGTCAAAACTAGCCAGCGTAACTTTGCCAGCATCATTCCCTTGCACATCACTGGATTTTGTGCCTCATGCCGCTCTGACCCATTGTGTTGTCTGGATATTGATCTTTAAGAAAACTTCTGCCTCAAAAATTAGAACCATGCAACTTCTGTGATTTATAAAAATCACAGTTCAGAGAGAAGCACACTTCAGGAGGTAACTAGGGCAGACCTCTATAGATGGCTTTCAACTATTGTTAGCACTTTTGCATGTGCTCGTGTGCCTGGTCTCGGCTCTTGCCCAGGTCTTGCACTATAATACAACCAACTATATTTACTGTTAGTTCTCAAAATGTGCCTGCTAAGCAATCTCTTGTTTTAAGTCCTTTCTACACCTTGCAAATCTTTTAGTGCAAGAGTAAGGATTTCCCATGCTATTTGCCTACAATGTCTTCCTTATTATTTTCCTATAACACTTCTAAGAAGAGAGGACGTTGGCCTGATGTTCAACCACCAGCAGCGAGGGCCTGTGGGTTGCATTTCAACTACTTCTGGCCTGTCTGGTTGGTGTTAAAATTCCCACTGGCATAGCTCTCCGGGTCATGTGCAGCCTTCCCGGTGCATAACAGTGCAGTTCTCCGAGAAAGAACCTCTAGAGCTGTATTAGGAAACTTAAAGTGCCTCTACTAAAGATACTGTCCATCAAAGAGATTTATCAGCTCAAGGTTTCTTCTGCCCCTGTCTGATTGCTGTCAAAGTGAAAGTTTAAAGTCCAACATGTGGAAGTTTCAAAAAAAAAAACCCACCATGGCCAATAAAGTGAATACTGAAAGCTCAGAGCCTCTCCTTTTCAAAAAAATGTGCTCACATTTCCCAGGCAGTGCACAAGCTGTTGCTGGATACACAATAGCTCAAGGCAGAACTCCCAGCTCCGCTGCGGGAACAATGATCCCTCGTTGCTATCAGTGCTGTAGGGTTATCTTGAATAGGCAAGTCATAGTATAAAATGAACCTTTTCTCTTTATGATGGATGGCTCTGCTGTGTCTCTGCATGCTATGGAACAGAGTCCCAAGGCACTGAGATTTAGCTCAAGTGATCCCATATGTAAAGTGTAGAGAGAAAAATGTGTAATCTCCCATCAGCAAGATTGATATGAGGAGATGATGAAGACATTTATCCAGTGCAGCTATTCTGCTAACAAGTAAATAAACAAACCTGAAGCTTGTATACATGACAATAAATATGGTAGAGTGAAAAGATACTGAATTTCCATTAATAAAAATGCATTAGGTGTCCTTGATACTAAGGTAGGCAGGCACAAAAATTTCCTTGAAAATCAACAAAATTGGTCACTCTTGTCCATTAAATTCCTTGGATAATCCCAGTGTAAACCTTTACATTTTACAGTGATACCTGTGATTTACAGGTCCCGAGTGGTATTGTAGCTGTGCTCCCCAGAGGTTCTTCTGTAGTGCTCCACAGTGTAATACCCTTCAGAATGGTCAACACCAGTGAGCAGGGCAGAACTGAGTTGGAAGATGTAAATGCAGCAAAAAATCAAAAGTAGTCCATTGAGCCATATGGCCTGGCCTTACATTCCTGCACAAACAGCTCACTTAGGCATTTGCTCGTGGCTGAACTCCCATAAATAAACTCTTTATGCTAATGTTTTTGTACAAACCGTCAGGAAGTATATATATCTTGCAATACAGGAGATTTTAAGATCTCCCATTCGCAGCAGAAGGAAACCCAATCCTGGGAGACTGACTGCAAGATCTAACCTGCCCAAAACTGCGAGCTGGTTACAGCTTATCAGCGGAGAGTATGAAGTCCCTGCACGACACTCGCTTCCTCCGACAGAATAACCCTGGATACCCGTCTCAGCCCGTCAGCGTGAGGCACTGACCTTTTGCGTCGTACTCCGGCTTGCAGGCCGCTGGCGCTGAGGGCTTCCTGCAGCTAATAGCTTACAAAGCTTGGGGCACTGATGTCGGCAAGAGCACGCTGCCGAGAAATGCCAGAACATATAGGAAATGGGTTTAGGGGGTGGCAGGGAAATACGTGCTCGCCGTACGGAGCTGCGAGGAATTGGGCAGGCGGAGGTGTGTTGATGGAAACAGGCGCTGATGAAGTTGAATTGAATTGCTTCTCGAAAGCAAGTCGCTGCGGTGTCTCCAATCAATTTCTGCTTTATTACGTGCCACACGTTTTAATCGGAATCAATAATCTTCACGATAAACAATTAAACAATTATTCCTCACTCTATAGAGTTTCTCTATTGAAATCGATGGAGTGCGGAGACGCGGTGACGGGAAAGGAGATCTATATTGAAACTGTTGGGGACTGGCATGCGTACACCGGCATTACCATTCCCTGCCTCATCTAAAAGGTGTACGGTTAATTACTCTGGAGAGATCTCCCTCAGCCTTGGCACTGGCTGGGTTGACTTTGCAGGTTCAAGGTTAGTGGGTACGAAGGGAGGAATTGGGGAGGTCTGGAAGCGAACTGCAGCAGGTACTGAAGCCCCAGCTCTGCGCTACCTCCAAGCTGGGGCTTGGAAGCAGCAGCAGGAGCTGCTCATGGCTCCCAGTTCCTTGCCAGAGAGAACTGGTGCAGGAATTCAGTATCGGCCCTAAGTCACACGCTTGGCCTCTGCTGCACAAGGGCCTGTTCCAGCTCATCCCTTCCTCTTCGTCATCCCCCGGCTGGGGAGCAGCCGGTGGAAGAGGATAGCACAGAGAGAACGTAGTCCCATGGTACCAAGCAGTAAGCACAGGTTAAAAAGTGAACTAGTTTCCAAGCAAATTCTGTCAAAAGAGCAACTGCGGCCAGAAGCGTAGCTGGGTTTCAGGAAAGATTTCCTTGGTTTGCTTGGCTGCTGGTCCTAATGATTCTTCCTTAACCTGCCAGGCCTAGAACCCCCCAGCTTTGAGGTCTGTTGCTAGGAAGGTGTATATTCAATGGTGACCTTTTATGCATGGAGATAAGAATCAGTTTTATTGCTGCTCTTTGCAGAAAAAGGTTAAGGAATGGGATGGCTCGTATACGCCATGGGGCAAATCCAGAAGTTCAATCTCCTGTGGCATTACTGCTATGAAAATCTGGTCAGGCTTTCTCATTTTACGTTAGCTTGAATTTCCTCTCAAAGCAGTACCAAATTATGGTTTAATTGCAGAACGACCAGCACCTCCCAGGCAGGTGATGACCCCCCAGAGCGATGTGTCGTCCCGGAGTCTGCTGTTGAAGTGGGTCCCTGGAAGTGATGGATCTTCACCAATACGATATTTTACAGTACAAGTGCGAGAACTGCCAAATGGAGACTGGCAAACCTATTCCTCTTCCATCAGCCACGAGGCAACATCCTGCTTTATTGAAAGGTACCATATGATCCCTATATATGGCTAGCATAGAAATTCCCACACTTTCCAGTTCCAACAGTTAGGAAACCAAAGCAAGCCTTGCTCAGCTTCACAATCTTTTTGAGAGAGAGAGGCTAAGTGAGGTCGCTGCTCCCATTTTAGAGGTGGTGTTATGAACAGCAGTTGAGACATTTGCTGAAGGTCATGCAATAAATCTAATTAAAGTTGGATTGCAATGCATCTTTTTGAAGCCCTTCCTGGAAACTCAGCACCGTAGATAACGTTACTCAGGCTAAGCCATGTGTAGATACACAATGCTGTGTAAAATACAACTAGTGAAATATCCTTTCAGTAGTGACTGATGTTAAAATCCACTCTCAATTCTGCATTGCAATTATCTCTATATAAGCTTTTCCAGATGAAATGAGAACCATTTTTATCTGTATTTTCCATACCGAAGTTTATAGATAGCATCAGAATGTTTAAACTTTGTTATTCAGGCTTCATTATATCCTCAGTGATGCTGTTGTAATTAAAGTCCTTGTAAGATCTGCGGAAGCAATTGAATGTCTGTGAGAAGGCACTTGTTTTGCTGTCCATTTCCTCTGTTGACGAGCTAGTACAAATCAGATTATTTCTAAAAGGCTCTGAGCTTTTGGAGAATCAAGTATTCAAAGCATTCAGATACAGATTTTTCAGGTCTGTTAAAAAAGCATCAGTGGCTATGGTGTATGGCAGCTCACTGATCGTGTGCAGGAAGATAGGGATACATTGCTATGCTTTCGTCTAACTGCGCAGAAGAAGAAAACTTGACAGGTATAGGTACAAATACAGACCTGATTCATTGATCTTGGAGGTATTACACCCAGTATCTTTCTAGTCAAAACCTGTAAAATCAGGGAAACCAACCTATGTAATTTAGACTTGACATCGGCATCACCGAAAACAAAAGATCAAGGAAAGATGATTCAAATTATTCAAGTCGCTGTAGGTAAGTTGCTGTAAGTAACAGTGTCCTAATAGGGTGGCACTACTGAAAAAGATTTCTTCTCGCCCTTGCTAAAAGCATTTTCCTGTGAAAGTCCAGAAGACTCGTACATGCATGATGCGAGAGTGCTGCCCATCAGAATGCATTATCCCTTGATGTTTAATCATTCCTTACAAGTAACTTTACTTGGGTTTGTAGTCAGTGTTACATCTGCCCGCTGATGGCTAGACACTACCAATTAATTAGCTAAATCCCCTGTAACTTAGAGCTCTGCCTTTCTAGCCTTTGCGTGTAACTCAAAAGGCAGCCTCCCCCACACCTTCCCTGCCAGGCCAGGACAGAAAAATCTCTGCGACGCTCGTGTCGGCTGGAAATCACTCTTTGCATATCTTAAAAGAACCGCATAGATAAAAGAGCTGCAGGGAACCTGTTGTTGCTGCCTTTATTAGATAATCCAGGTAATAGCATTAATTTGAAATTCAGTAGGAAAAAAACCACACTGATCAAACGGTATGGTCTGGAGGATTAGTCAGAAGGCTGGCGCTCGGAATCCCAGTGCCTGCCGCGCACTGGCCGACCCCGGGCAGGTTACCTGCCTCCTCTCTACCCGCCAGCTCCACCTGTGCACCAGGGGCGAGCTGCCCCGCAGGTCTGGCTTGGGGCTATCTCAGGCAAAGCACCTTGAAAGCCAGGCTTTGCGCAGCCACGCGAAACTCGGGTGACAGCGCATCTCGTCCTTTCCGACAAGCCCCGGTCGTAGGCCGCTCCGTGGGCTGCGACTCCACGGCTGTTTTCTGGGGCCCGATTCGGCTGTGAATCCCCGCGCGTTTTCAGGAGCTCAGGCCGACGGAGATGTGAGAGGGTGCTGATGGGAGCGAGGCTGCCAACACCCCCGGGCCACGAGGAAGCCGGGGGGAGGCTGCAGAGGAAAGGCCATGGGGAGAAGAGACAAAACCGCTCAATGACTTCAGTCGTCCGTGGGCAGGTTCCCTGCAGAGGCTTGTTCTGCGGCGAGTTGCGACGGTGCCGGGAGATTTCATCCCTCAGCCTTGTTTTTTGCCTTCCGCAGCTTGAACCCCTTCACCTCTTACAAACTGCGAGTGAGAGCCACCAACGACATCGGAGACAGCGACTTCAGCCCGGAGACGGAGGCGGTCACGACTCTGCAGGATGGTAAGCGAGGAGGAGCGGGGCGCCGGGGGCATCGCCGGGGGACGGGCGCTCCCCGGTGCTCCCGGGTTGCCTGGACCCACCGCGGTGTGTTCTCCACCGGGGCTGCGGAGTGAAAATTCAACATCCGCTGCACTTTTGTTCGTAGGAGGTTGATACAGGTAGTAATGAGATGTGACTGAATTAGTAACAGCAGCCTTAAGTGTCCTGCTGTGCCCTCTGATAATGAATCATACTTTCAGGAGTCTCAAAATGGAATTAAACTCCGTTTGATTGGCTTCCAAACCCTGCACTAACCATTATCTTTGCAGAAATTGAATAATTTACAAGAGATCATTAAAAATAAATGTAGAACCATGCATACATTTGAAGAAGTTTCTTCAATTGTTTTCGCTCACGATCCACATCAGTCTGCACTATGGCAAAACTGCTGAGGTATAAGTAAGAAAGAGTATGAACCTCCTGGAAACATGAGCATTTAATCCTGCAGATCAGGGCTAGTAAACTGTGAATGACATTGACAAGGCTTTTATTTTTAGCCTTAGAGATCAGCTTCTAATTCCTTGATTGTATAAAGTCGGTGCCTGAATGCAGAAGTAGCTCTGATGTCTTGAATGGAGAAAGGAGCTCTGCAAAGTGTGAAAAAGCATCAGTATTTACTGTTAGCCTGGGAAATGGGGTAATGCTGGGATACATGTATATACATATGGTGCTAGGAATTAGCCAGTATTTCACAGAGTTCAAGGAATGACTAGTTAAACATGACATTGAGATATAAAAACAGCAAACAATTTTGTGAAGAAATGTTTAAAGAATGTGATCTTGAAATCAGAAAAACAGAGGACAGAGCTCAGGAGTATCCCAAGTTGAACAAGAACTTATGCAATACTTGAATAATGTGCTTAGCAGCCCTTTAAAGATATCCTGACTCTCCAGCTTCCCAAACAACGGCTGCTGTATCGGTGCAGGCTCTAACTGGTACTAATGAGGCAGCACTGGTTCACTGTTTTGGAATCTAAAATTTTATTTTCAATCCTCTTTGAATTTAGCTACAGTGAGCCCAGAGGTATGCTTGGCCTTCTCACAATACAACAGGAAAACACTGTGAAAGCCTCTCACCTCCTTAACAAACGGAACATTTATTCTGCTGAGCAAACCTGGTGCTGCCACTAGAGCATTGCACTGTGGAGGGCTGTCAGCTCCTGATAAGCCTTCCCCTCCTCGTATTTGAGCTGCTCTAGTGTGTGTGTATGTCCCATAGGCCATGGGCACAGGAATGGGTTAACCCGTGGTAAATCAAGTTGTCCTGACTAAAATAATCTGTGATATGCCACACGGCCTCCTAAAAACAAGGTGAGCTTGCCCCAACCGTCGCAAAAATATCATGGAAAATTCGGGAGCGGTTTGCTCACGCTTCCAAGCATGCCCGCAGCTGGTTTAAGTTCCTTTCAAATGTGCATCCAGTTGTTTGTGAGCGGCTGGCACGCAGCAGCTTCCTCCAGATTTATGCCCTCAGCTGTCCTCGTATTCCTGCCCAAGTTGCCAAGGCCACAGGTAGAGCAAGGGATGCAGGAGAAGCGGCTGCCTTCTGCCTGGATTGCAATATTCGTATCCGCCACGTTGCTTTTGAGACCCACCGCGGAGTAGCTGGGATAGAAGATTTTCTTCAGCAGTGAAGGAGAATCCGACGAATAAAAGCTGCTCGTTTTCCAGCCTGTTGCTGTAACTGCTTTGGTTACCTTTTTTTCTTGTTTAGTTCCAGGTGAACCACCCAGTTCTGTGTTAGTAACTCCCCACACGACTTCATCTGTCCTTGTGCAGTGGCAGGTAGGTAAAATGAAAAATATTCATGTTTCTAGAACAATTTTTTGGTTGCTTTGACTTGTTGACCTTAATGGTATATTGCAAGGGACGTTTTTCCTGAGCTGGAGGTATTGTAGTAGAGTTGAAGGACTGCAGCTCCCTTCTTGTTTTCCCGATCTAGGCATATATTTTAGTGACGGATGGAAATTTCTGACACTTGCTTTTACTTTGTGCCCCATGAGGGAAAGCTTGGGAGGTAAAGGAGTTTGTAGCGATGCCCAAGTTCATTACTTGTACAGATTCTCCTGTCCTTTCACTGATATCAATAGATGTGCATCTTTACATTGGAAACATTCAATAGAGTGCGGCATTGGGAAAGATCAGGTAATCAAAAGCTCACTTTCGTTCGCATCACATGCTACCTCCTTCAGCTGCTGAAATAATCAGAAGCACATGCTGTGCCTGAGATCCCGCTCATACCTTTGAGGAACTCCACATGCCCTTTTGGCTCTTTGAGGGCTAAAAATCGAGATTTTTTTCAGAGGAGAGAAAGGAAGTTTGAGCTCTCCGTAATGTCTCTGAGTTGGATGTGAAAGTATTCATGCCAAGTCTGCGTTTTATACAGGCATTTCCTCTGCCTTCCTTTATCTTTCACTACTGGCCTCCTGGGAGATGCTGGAACATTTTGTGACCCAGTGCCTGAGGCTTCTTTTTGCAGAGTGAGCATTAATAGAGGGAACCCAGTGGGGTACTGCACGTTATCCATAACCTATCCTGGAGAGCCTCTGCCCACCCTGCTCCTGGGACGGTGTCCCACGAACATAATAAGGATAGCTTTGGACAGATTGCATTAGAGTGAAAAATGTACATACGTATTTACAGTACAGATGGGGCTCCTTGCATTTTTGGGGGGAAAAAAAAAAAAATATGTATGAGGGTCTGTTTATTGCTATGCAGCAGCACTTTAAAAATATGCCTGGCTGTACTGCTGGGTTGCTGGCCCGAGTTCATACAGCATAATACTAAGCAACAACATTGCTTACAGCATGTTGAACAAATAGAAGACATGTTGAACTGTTTTACCAAAGGAATTACGGAGGAATGTAAATCTACCACCCCACCTACAACTAAAGCCCACAGTAAAGAAAAAAAAGGTATACAAGAAGAGGGAAAAGAGGATGTGAGGCATGATGTACTGCAGAAATAAACATTCCCCCAATTGACTGATTATTGGTGTGTAGTTAATGTGAAATAGGTAGTTGTTTAGGTAATTGGATGCTTTTTATTTCATGAAAATGAAATGGGGTTGTTGTGCCAGAGCCATCTCAGGGGAGTTGTGGGCGATTATATGTCATTACTACATGTATATTAATAGGTCCTGGTAATTCAGCCGTACTATATTTTTCAAATAAACAAAAATCTTCAACTCCTACAATAGCCTCCAATTAAGAGGAAGTTTCACAGCAGTGTCTAAGAAATAATGTAAACTGAAAACAGCAGTCAAGCTAAATGGGAGAGTAGATTTCCAAGCAAAGCTAAATTTTTAACTTTGAGCTGTGTTAATAATTCACAAAACAAACTCTAGATGCACTATCTGTGCTTTCAGCTGCTTGGTCCAATCAGTCCGTTATTTTTAAATTTAAAGTAGGAAGAAAATAAGTAATTTCCATTGAGGTCTGTTGTATCAATAATGCAAGGCTATTTCAAATGCTCTGGAGGATGTTACAGTGAACATCAGGATCATGTACTGTTCTGCTTCTACCTTAGAGATAACAGTTATTCAAACTTACATTTTAGTCTTTTTTAAAATTATTTTTAAACAGCACAAAAACGTTTCTCTTACTTCTGTACAACGTTAGAGACTGCCACTCATAATCATTTTACCTGTTTCAGCAGATCCCTGAGGCCTTCCTACGAAATCCTAAATAATCCATTACATCAAAAGCAGAATTTTGTCCATGAAAGACAGATAGGAAGGGGAAGACCTGACCTTTTAGCAGAGTACCCTTTTCAGGAAAGAATCATCATTTCCATGGCAAGGGGAAAGACAGTTTTCAAGCCATTTATTTTCTGAGCTTTCCTGTCCTAAATTTAAAGGAAGGAAAAAATGAAGAATCGCATGAAAGCATAAGAAAACAATGCTTGCTATCAACACATCATACCACAATATGGAATGAAGCTTTATCTGTTAGGCAGTTATATGGCAGAGCAGGGAATAACAGTCCCTTTCTCAGCTTCAGCAGTGTTTTCCTTTTAAGATTCTGTAGGAATTCCACCTCAACTTCTTTTTTTAAATTGAAAAAAACATATATATTAATAGGTAAAATAGGAAAAGACATTGAATCTTTCCAAGAGCACCTTCCTTCTAGGTAACAATTAACAGAAATACAAATCTGTGTAACGTTCACCGGATTTTTTTTCATTGTGTGAAGTTTATTTGCACGCTGGACAGGCTGTGTTGTCTTGCAGCCTCTCTCCTCCTCTGTGGTGATGCACTCAAGACGTGTCCTGGTGGGGCAGTGCCTCCCTTTACCCTGTCCCTGGAGAAGGTAGTCCTCATGCTCCGTGTTGCGACTCCCCGTGCCAGGACAGAGGGAGGCAAGGACACTGCCATGCTGCGGAGCCCTTCGCTGCTAGCGAACCATCAGGGCTAAAGCAACTTCGGTATAATATAGGAAACAAAAGAGGAAAGTCAGAAGATTGGAGAAGAAAAGAAAAAAAAAAAATTGTGGCAGATATACTAGCGATTGCCAGTAAAGCAGATTTCATCTTCTCCACCTTGCGGAGGAGAACGTTTCAGCGGGTCCGTGGGCGCTCACGTCATCGGGCAGCCCTGGCAAAGGCTGTCGCTTTGTTCGCTCTGTTTGCTCAGTCCCTTGGACGAAGGGCTCAGTCTGAGACCAGGAAAGGCTGTTGTACAAGAGGTTGATTTATTTGCCTTGTAAAATGGAGTCTGAGAGGGAATATGATTGCCCTTTTTAAAATACACCATGGGAGTAAACACCCCGTAGGGAGAAGAACAATTTGACCCAAAAGGCAACGTTAGCACAGGAACAAATGGTTATAAACCTGCTATGAATTATTTAGATTAGAAACTAAATGGAGGTTTCTCACTGCCCAAATAGTAAGGCTTGGACCGGCTTTCCAACAGGAATGCCGGAAAGCAGAAAAATCAGCTCGTTTTCTGGTGGAGGTTGCTCTGTTTGTGAAAAGGACTAGAAGCAGCTGACTTTCTGCAGTCTGGAGGGCCTCATCCTGGTCATTCTTGAGGTCCCTCACAATCCTGTATTCCTAGAGCAGTCTGTAAGGCAGACGCTCAATAACAGTGCAAGCTGGTCAGAGCTTCTGCAAAGGATGGAGCCCCATAATGACCATGACACGATGAGGAATGAGGCTCTCCAGCCATGCAGAGTAAGTACAGCAAGATCTTGGGACTGGTTGGGTGCTTTCAGCAGGCTCTGGGCAGGACCACTGCAAAAGAAGGCGGCTTCTTGCAGGAGCAGTTTCTGCTCCTGGCAGCTCTGTAGCTTTCTTACACTCTGGTTCATGTAATTTTCTTTTTTGGTTTCCATAAACTGCAATCTTTCTACTTAATTCCTTCAGCCCTCACCCAAAGCAAAGTCCTTTGCACTGAGACAGGACAGCCCTCTCTCTCCTCTTGCCATCATAATGAAGTAATGGAAAATTCTTGTCATTTCTGGAGGCAGAATGCTAGGTTATTACCAAATATCTTCCTCCTTTCTTGTAAAAATATTCTTACTTTCTTCATTAAAATTACATGTGGTATTACCTTCTATTGTGACAGCGTTTCACACCAGTGCTTAATTTTTCCACAATGGGCAGAAGGTTTTCCTTAGTAAAGTTCTCAAGACTGCTAGGGATCTTTTGGGGTTAAAGGTGAGATCATCATTAAACCCCTTTTCATTTGTACTTTCAGCCCCTTAAATTTCAGTACAAGAATCTTTAGAAGACAAATGGCTCAGGGCATCTTTTCTTCTCTGCAGTTCTTAGCCTGTATTAGACTCATGAAAGTAATTTTCTTCCCAAACATGAAGAATCCCTTTACTTGTCTCTGTTTAAACAAGCCATTCAGACAAAATTCTCCTTTTCAGTGTACTGGCTGTATATCTGTATCTGAAGGAAGATGTGAGGGGCTGCTGAAGAATCCTTGCTGAGGTGCTATGTCTTTAAGTGTCTTCCAACATGTTGCAGAAGAAACAAAAAAAAAACCAACTTGCATCTGAGCCAGCCCAATGGCCATACGTACTGTACTGCTCTGAGCTGTTACGGAGACCTGGGTTTGCCTGTGGGACTGGACTTATGCAACACACCAGAGTCCATCATACCATGACTCCTCTCTAAATGCCTCTCTGAGGCTATTAGACCTATTTTCATCTTCCTAATTAAAGCCAGAATACACCAATTCTTTGTTATTTTCTCATCAGTCTTTCAGTAAAATAATGCCAAAGGAAGAATGTTCTATGAACGGTCCCCAAGGAAAATAGCCACTAAAGAAATTCTGTCTTTGACAAAATAATTTATTTCTTTTCATCTTGGAAGACATGAAATACTGGTGTGCTGTTCCACTGTTGGTGGCCAGCAACATGCATTTTCAGGGACGTGCTTATTTATGTTCTTTGTCACACATAAGTTTCCGTGGACCAAGAAGGAAGGGAGCTTAACTCTTGGCGTAGTGCATCAAGTGTCAATTTTTAAGTAAGGAACCTTTCGTAATCACCACAGCTGAGTGAAATCATCCAAGTTGCCTTTAACTTGTGTTTTTCAAGTTACACACCCTTTGACCCTGTATATTATTAATGGCTATTTTCACCGGAGAGCACTGCGTCCCTTTCGCACAGGACCGGTGCCAGCCGCTGCCCGTCGCGAGGGGCGTTTGATGCAACGCACGTCTTAACAAGCCCGTTCTTAATGTGAATGTTTTTCAGCCACCCAGAGTTGAGAGTCTAAACGGCTTGCTGTTGGGATACCGGATCTACTATCGGGAGCTGGATTACGACACTGGACCTGGCACAGAATCCAAAACCATCCAGAACCCTTCAGCTTTAAGAGCAGAGCTCACACGTAAGCCTGTGTTTTGGACCCTATAATATCCCAGAATGGTAATCCGTGGTTACACCAGACACTATATGACCTCTTGCCCCCTGGAAATAACACGCAATTGTGTCTAAGAGTGCTGGGGATAATTTAGTTTTTACACAATCAGGGTGAAGGTGCTGGAAAATGCTAATAGCTTCTGTCGGGTCAGCATCGCTTGTAATGGTACATGTTAATCTACGCCAGCACGCTTGAATTGATGTTCTGTCCCCCATGTATCCTCTGCTTTCTGCTACCTCCATTTCATTATTACCCTGGTATACTTTGTTCTGCCATCAGACAAAGAAGAGAGAGACTTCATTTTCCTCAGCTGGGAACCTTTTTCTTTCTTGCTGTTTTTTAATAGTTTTTATAATTGGCATTTTGTTTTTCTTTTTGCAGTATAAGAAAACAGCCGAGGAGAAATTTTAAATAGAATCTTTACAATTTCCAAGTGCTTGTCCCTATTTTGGAAGAAAAGCACAAAAATGAGCAAGAATTTTAAGGTGCATGCTTGCCATGTTAGTCACTGGGGTTTTTGGCTCACATGGAAAGAAGGTGGAAAGCGAGAGGAATAATAGAAAAATGAAAAGGATTTTTAGACAAAGGCTAGAAAGGAAATCAGAGGGAAGAATAGGCAGAATAAGATAATGGGAGGCAAAGATGTGAGCACTCGGTAGCCTGACCGATAGGGTCCAGCAATGAGACATGCTCATGGAGGGACCAGCTTTTGTCCTGTTTGATGTCAGCAGAATATTCAGAAAAACATAATACTCACTCTAAGAGCAGCAGAATAGGGTTGAGTGAGACTATTTTAGTATCTTACATCATCTTCCATGTTTTCCTGAACCCATAAAAGTGGTTTCTACAAAAGCAAGCGTGATCTTTGTGGGGGTGTGGAAAAAGTGGATGCTTTAAATATAACGTAAGCACCTAACTCTGACCTCACTTATATGGTCAGCGCTGAATGAGACTTCTCAGACTCTACAGAGTTTTAACCAGGACGGAGTAGAGATGTAAAGCTCCTATGGCTGTAGGTATGCATAAAGGTTGTTTCCAGACAAAAGCTGAATGACTGCCTGTATATTATCATGAAGTAATGACTTTGGATGCTCTCTCGTCTCACCCGTTTCTTCTTTTCCCTCTTCTTGGCTGGCCCTGCAGCTACGTTCCTGATAGCTGTAGAGGAGAAAAAAAATGCGCTGTACCTCTCCAGGGAGTCAAGAGAGAGAGAAAGGGGCGGAGACAAGTGTATTTTAAGAAAAATTTCCTTCTTTCTCCTCATAATATGACAATTCTTGCCTTAGAACACCTCTGTTCCTCACTGACCTGCCGTTTTGCACAGCTTAGCATATTATTAGAATTCGCTCACAGCAGGAATATTGAATTCTATAAGTGAAACTGTGGGAAATCTAACACGCATTTAAAGAAATGGGTCCTGTCCTATTGTAAGTGCTCGCTCTTTGTGGCCTGTGTTCCAGGTCTTTATCCTGCAGCTCTTCAGGTTTTGAATTTTGCATGTCGAGAAATAAGGATGTAATACAGTGTTGAGAGTTTCCCCCCTAGAAATTGTTTCCTTTTTACTCATTTGTTCTATTTAATCTAGAAGTCAGAACATTTCTGTGTCGTATATTTGTGAGACTCTGTTTGAGGAGGAAATGAAACAGCCCTGTGTGAGCGAGATGCTTTTGATGTGTTACGAGAGAGTGATGTGATTTTATTGCCCTTCAAGGTATAGTCCTAAAGCTCAAACTGTGTATGTGTGTGCTGCATCATTTGCCTCTGTCTCTGCTGTACATCATTTGCAATAACTATTTCCTTGCACAGTAACAAGCTTTCTGCTTTGCTTACCCTGAATAGCCCAAAGCAGCTTCAAGACAGTGAACAGCAGCTCTGCATTAACGACGTATGAATTAACACGTAAGTGCGCATTGCCTTTAGATGAGACTCTTTGTAATGGTTCAAAATACACTATAGGCAAACCTCCATGGATCTCCTCAGCAGATCTAGCAGAAATCAACACAGATTAATGATTCTGCTTTCTTGAGTTTCTTTTTCTTTAAGTCTCTGCTTTGCCTACATCAAGAGACATTGATGATGCAAGTAGGTAGCTGTTGTAAAAATGTGGCTGCTGGGAAGGTAAAACATTATTGACTGTAACAACCCAGTATTGCTGATGCTAAATGAATTTTCATTCGCTTGCTACATATTTTGCAGTCCATCTGAGTTTAGCTGTATCACATCATTAGTCCTACGATTCAAGCATTGCGATGCTCAGGCATTCCATGGAGTAGGAGGCCAGTTTAGAGAGGGCCCACTGAATTTATGTGCATCTCCAGAGGTGTTTTCAATTGGAAATGAATAAAATAGCATTCGACAGAGTTAAAAGGCAAGTTGCTTTGTGGTGGTGATGGTTCACTAGATAGGTTTTGCCCAAGGCTTTTGAGTCACAGATTGTGATGGGCTAAAAAAAAAAAAATGAAGCCCTATCCCCACTGAAACTTGCATGCATGAACTCTCATGTGTTCCATTTTCTTCCACATCCAGTTAACACTAAAATCTCCCGTGTGGCTTTTCATGGCAGCAATTAAACTTTCCCTGTACAAGCTGCCCAGTACTATATCCTATATATCTTACCATTTTTTGTTTGTTTGTTTACGAACTTAGCATCATTATTGCCGATTTGCTTGCTGCGTGTTTTGCAGTCCATCTGAGTTTAGTGGTATCACATCGAAAAATCAGTGATGTATAGGATATCATTTACAGTATGCCTGGGACTTGGGAGTCGTGCTGGACTCTTGAGTCAGATATAGGAGCACAACACTCATACACACTTCTGTGAAACTGAAATTAGATGAATCAGTATGATTAGGATTATTTAACCTTACCAAACTGATGGCATACTGTCAGCCACAGAGTTAAGGGTACTATGTGATTCACAGATAGCAGAGAAAATTATCGGCGAAGGAAGAAATTTGGACACCTGGCCATGCGCATCTTAATTCAGTGCTCATTTAAATAGGGCGATTTATGTTATTGATTGCTCTCTTACTCTAATTTCACTGTTAAATATCGTAGATGATAAATATTTCTGTTAAGATTGATTCTTTCATCCTGAAAATGCAAAATCTGAAACTGCTCAGGCATTGCCTCCCCTAATGACGTTGACATGAGTCTCCTCCACCCTCGTTTGCATCTGCTAATTACCCTCATACAGTTGGGTTTTTCTAGATTTTTTTCACACTGCTCTCTCTCGCTCTCCTACCTCATCTGTCAGAGTAGTTTCTGTATGTGAGCAAAGGAATTTGTTGCCTGGTGGCCAAATGGAGTCCAGACTTCAAAATCTCCTTTCTCTTTGTGACTGATGTTCAGGCTGTGGTCCCTCTGAAGGAAAAAGATTCCCGTTGCAGTACTTTGGATGGGACACCAGATTCCCCGCCACAGATCTTCTGCGCCCTGCTTCAGCAGTGACGTTCTTGAGCATGCGATTGCTAAATGCCTCCTTGGATGAAAGTCCCTAGGATTAGGCAAAGGCTTGAAACCATGTTCCTTCCTACTGGTAGAGAACAAAAGGAGCCCAGACGTTGAACATTCAAAGCAAAGTCCTGCCTTTTTCTGTCATTAAGAATGACCTAGAGATGTTCCTCTAGCTAGTTACCCATCAGGAATGATTCCTCTTACTGGAGCAACACTGTGAGGGAACACGAGAAAATCTTGCCATTTCATTGCAAAGATCCTTCATAATTATGCAAATCCTGCTGTGATGTGTGAATTAAGGGAGGATGGAAGTAGAGATTGCGCTAATTGTACTGTTTAATGCTGTATTTCACAAGAGAGAAGTCTGGTGATAAAGAGGTGAGGGAGTCTAAAAAGTGCCTGTAATCCAGTATAAATAATTACGTATAATATAATATTTTACCTTTTCAGAGTTGAAGAAATACAAGAGATATGAAGTACTAATGACAGCTTATAATGTAATTGGTGAGAGCCCTACCAGCACACCGGTGGAAGTGTTTGTGGGCGAAGCAGGTAGGTAAAAGGAAAATGAGTTGGTTTGTATTTTGTTTTGGTTTTTTGTTTGTTTTTAAAGTACTGACATGTTTTAATATTCTCCAGATAATATTTAATGTTTGTCCAGGAAAGGGATGATTTGAAAAATTCCCCAGTCTTGATTGCTAACAGTTTTTTGTAGTGTCCTCTCCTGGAATAGGTTGGCAGTGGCAGTTTCTTGCCATTTGAAAGCCAGTTGGTCTGCATGAACGAGGGGAGAAAGGGCATTTGAAAGAAAGAAGAGAAAATATTTTTGGAGTTGCAGGAGGATGACTGTTCATACCAAATTAGCTAGAGGGAAAAATTGACTCAAGTTAAAGAAGTGAAAAGTGGAGCACAGGAAAGCCACAAGGGAAAAGAAACAAAACTACAAAACAAGGGAGACTTGGAAAGCTGGTTCTTTTATTTTATAGCTCTCTGTGTAGAGACGTTGCCTGTGCACCACACCTTGCTGTATTTTTGTGCTCTTGGAAGTAAAGAAGACACCGTGTCTGGTTTAATGCTAGCTTTGAAGGCACAAATGAAGTTTACTCTCAGGAACGTACAGACTCTATAGCTGCATCCAGCTCTACAGAAGCTGAGGGTCAGCGGCACTACTCATGCCTTTACTTATTACAGATCTAGTGCATGAATCCAGGCTGTATTTATGAAATGTAACTTGCTGATCATTTTAAAATCCCTCCATTGGAAGGCCAGAGGCAGAAATCAGGACGAGGCAGTTAACTAGACACTTCTTTGAATGCTTTGTGAAACAGGTGACTTTGCAGAGCCCAGATAACCAGCAGCTGAGTCTGTTCTTCTCAGTAACTCTAGCTGGGAAGCGCAGGACTGGAATAGCTGATGTCTTCCTCACAGCCACGACGCCGGTGCCGTATTTATGGTGACCCCAGCTGGAGAGAGGCTGGCGCCGAAATAGTTGTTAGTTATGGTATCAATTTCTGCAGCAGCGTCTCTTGAAGCTTAGAACAAGAATAGGCGACACGCACCCTCCTGTTGTTCAGTCTGCCGCCGCGAACGAATCTGATTACGCTTTTGTTCTTCTGTCTCAAGGCTAGGCTGTAGAAGCTATCAAACCCAGCACTAATTCATTTTATTAATATTCATTAACTATTCTATTGCTCAAAACTAAGCAAAGCACATTTTTTTAAACTCTACTTAACCTTTTCATTTCAAATGTGGTGTAACATTCACTATCTTTCTCTGAAAACATCATAAATTAATCAGAGCAGCATGGTTCTGGAGAGACAGCTGGCAATATTTACATTTTTTTCTAGTTTGCTGCTGCTCCAACTTACTTCTGCAACTGCAGCAAAGAAAGCCCCAAGTGGAACCAACTGTATCTGGCTTCAAAATACATTTTTGTTTCAGAGCTAAATATCTCACTGCTGCAAATGGAGCCAGCACATGCATTTATACACATGTAGACGGCACAGAAAATCACCTGGGGAAAACAAGGAAATGCTGTTATATCGTGTCTTTTAATTCCATGGTCCAGATCTTCCTTATCGTAACTCAGCCAGGGAACAGGGCAGTGGAAGGAGCCGAACTTGGGAGGAAACTGAGATATCCCGGAGACCTCCTTTCACAGGCGTAGCGCGACTCAGATGGTTTTGTAGAAATACTGGATTTACCCCTGGTTAGGGACAATCCAGGTTCATGCGGTAGAAATGATGAATGTAGGATCTTCCTGGCGATTTTCACTCTCATTGCGTGAAGTTATTATGCTTTGTTATATAACTGCCTCTTTCACCTCCAGAACTGGCTGTGATTTATCCTGTGAGTAAAGTGATTGGAGCTGGTATTGCAATTTAAGTTTTAAATTGATTTGTGACACCTTTGAGTTAAAGTGTGCTGTGGAAATACAAGTTTTTGTTATTGTTTGCTTGATGTTCTTACCCATGTTAAAGGCTGTTAAGCAGCAAGCTGGAAAAAATGGGTCTGCTTAGCTTCAGCAATGGAGCATCCATGTTAAAAATAGAGAAAACCTTCCCAATAAACAACAAGTGCTGACAACAGAGGCATAGCACCGAACACAAAATGAATGAAGGGGACCAGTCCCTGGTCTGAAAGCCTCAGATAACTTACGTCTCAGTACCGTTAAACGGTGCTTCATCCTGCCGTAAGGGTTGCAGTAATTCTGGTAGGTGCGAGAACGTTCCTCTCTCGGTTGTAAAAAGGAATATATTACACGTGCCTTGGGGGAAATGTGCTAGGTTTAGGCCAGCTCGGTCAAAATACCCAATTCTGTGCAGTTCTGGTGGGTGTTTCATACAGCGTGGGGCACCTGGAAATAATAGTGACAGTTGATGTGCTGTTGGGCTTCTGTGTGGGGTGCAGCCAGATGAGCAGTGCAGATGGAGGAATGTCTGTAATTCCTTCCTTCCTTCCCTCTCGCGCTCTTAGATTTGAAGAGTTTGCCGTCACTGTATCCGGATTTTTACAATAAAAGCTCCAGCAGACAATGGAGCCCCCTGACAATCTTGGGGGGAAATAAAGCCATTTAAACCAACCGTCTGGCAGTTTTGCCAATCAAACGAGTGAAAAGCATCCGAACGGGGGGTCTCTCGCGAGCCCTTGGGTGCCGTTGAGCAGTACCTCAGCCGACAGCCTCCTTGGGCAGCCCGAGCGCTCGGGTCTCTTACCTCTGGCTGATGGGCAGGAGGAAATTTTGGGAGAGAACAACCTGCTGGTAGGCAACAGACCTCTGTATCCTGACTTGCCTGGTGAATAAAAGGAGCAAGTGTTTGGGGGTTTTTGGTTTTTGTTTGTTTGGGGGTTTGGGGGTTTTTTTGCTACAGGTGGAGCAAAACCATTTTGTTGTTAAATAGCCCATGGGATCAAAGCCCCGGTGAAGGCTCCGTGGTGAGTCCTGCCTGGACGTTCGCAGAACTCCCCGGCATGGAGAGCAGTTCTTCCCCGCGCCGGGAGCGCGGGCTGGCAGTCCTTGCGCCCAGCGCGGCCGGGAAGGACGCGCTGCCTGCTCAGCCTGAACGGGGCTGGTGTCCTTCCCCCTCGAGCATCCGGATCCTTCTCATCCGCGGGCCACAAGATCCTCGCAATGTTGCCTTTTTAGAGCTGGCTGCCGCTCTGCCCTGCTCGTTAGAGAACCATGTGCATCTCCCGACAAATGACAGAAAATTGAAAGCCATCACTTGCAGAAATTAGGAAGGGAGTCACAGCCCCGTCGGCAAGCCCCCTTCTCGCCTTGTTAATTCATTTAACAGTTCAGCTGTCAGGGATGCCAGCTTTGATTGGGAAGGCAGCGAGTGTTCAGCGAGAGACTGGGTACTGATATTCATCCCAGCCCTAAATGCAGCTGCTACCAGAGGTGCTGTTCTGCTCGACTGAAATTAAGACTCTGTTAGAGCAGCCACTATATCAAGAGCATTATTCTACCAGGTCGCTGTCACTATCTGATTGTGTGGTGGGCTCTGGAGTTCAGGAGACTCCACTACCTGCATTTTAATTAAACAGAAATCACAGGTTTGGGGCAGGTGTGCTTCACCTAATTTGGGAAGGTGAATAAAATGGAAGGCAGCAATACAAATCCTGTGCTAATGAGCCTGCAGCCTCCAGTGCTTCTCCCATATACTGCAAAGCTGTTCTGGATGAAAAATAATGGAATACGTAATTTCTTCCAGCAGCTGCTGCTGGAGGAGAGCACATGTGTGCAGAGAGGAGGTAGCAGAAGGGGTGAAGTGCACTGAGAGACACTAGCCTTTGAAGAGGTTGTAAATCCATTTGTGCGAAGAAGGGAGTGATGTGTGTCATTATAACTGATGGTGACATTGGTGACCTTCAGAATTCACAAGAACTGATGAGGCTGGTTTGTTGTTGTTCTTTTTAATAATGATCTCTGAGAGGTGGTTCTGCAATGGGAAAGGCAAGGAGTGAAATGAGCTGGGAGAGAGAGATCTCTTTCTTAGAAGTCCTTCGTTGAAATGCCGTCTTGATTGTACCATCATCTTTCAGAAGAGGTTTCCTGGCTGTCTCACTTTCTTCCAGTTGAAACTGTAGCTTGGAAAGGAACAGGAGTGAAACAGAGGGACAACTGCTTCTTAGCTCTCCTTTCTTACCGTCTTCAAAAACCTGAATCTATCTCTTGGTGCAAAGCTAGCAGACACCAAAATAAATTTCCCACCGTTATCTGCAATTATTTTCATCTGCCCTCCTGCCGGCAGCTCCACAGGTGTTCCTGGAGTTCGCAAACTATTTTGTCCACCCTTAGCTGGCACACCGAGGGAAGCTCTGCTCTGCTACTAATGTCAGGGGAAGCACTCAGAGCTGCCTGGCCATCTCCAGCATTGTATAAGCATCGTATAGGCAAGAAATAGAAACCATCTGGAAAGCTCCAAGACCAAAAATAGTCATTTGGGTTTGGGAAAGAGAAGACAAAATAGAAGAAGCCATGCTAAGCAGAAAGAAGCCTTTAAGGAAGCGAAGACTTGACTCCAGGCACCTGGCTCCTCTTTATAAGCTGTTTCTAGCAAAGAGCTCTTGACCCTCCTTACCTGGTTATCTCTGCTTGGGCAACGTCCCCCAGTCATTCCTGCCGATGCCAGAGGTTGTCAGAACAAGGCTGCTTTTTCCCTGGGTGTTTTCATCTCTTTCCACAGGCCTCACTCTTTCCGTGTGTTCATACAAAACACGCTACGTGGTGTCACCTCCCCATCGCAGGTCGATTCCTGGGGAAGGGAGTCCCTCAACGCTACCACGGCCCCCCCCTTTCTCCTATAGCCCAGAAGCTTTATCTCCTTCCCTGCCCCGAACGTAGCCGAGAAGATGCTGTGCGGAGAAGTCCCCTGTGCCTCCTTGTGAACAGCCTACAAGAGGAACGACAACATTTCAGCGCGTTAGAGCTGGCAGCTTCGCTCAGTCTGCTGTGGCCCCCTTGGCTCTTTTCTCCTATCGGTTTGGGACACGTGAGCCGTGTCTCCCGGTGAGGGACTGCGGGGACGCAGATAGGGAGGGCACGTCGCTGCTGGCGCAGCTAGAACAGGGTGGGCATTTCCATCCCCGACGCCGCTGGAGGAGAGGAGAGAAGGATTATTGTGGCCATTTCACATCGCAGTAGTCTAAAACCTGTCAGCCTAGGGATGGTGTCTTGCCTTGATAAACAAAATGGGATGGAGGGAAGCTGTTGGAAAATAGTATAGTAAAGAAATTAGCGGTTTCACTTGCTCAAGCTTTAAACAAAGGGGTTGACCTTTCTTGTCACTTTAAAAGCACTAAGCCTTTGAAATGTTAAGGTATTTGCCTTTTAATTGTTGACAATTCCAAACATCAGCAAAAGGCTACTTTTGGGGGGTGGCGGGGTGTTTGAAACATTGATTTTCCTTTTCCCCTCCCCTTTAAATTCAAAGAATCTGCAGAGCTGTTCCAACATCATGCTCAATTGTGAATGAGCCTTACACACAGCCATTCTGGGAATGCCCTGCTCCAGGAGTGGCACTGGGTTTTCATCCCATCCCCAGTGTCTTTCTCTCTAAGGAAGGAGAAGTTCTCTGAGCTCGGAGTTAAAGATCCAAGCCATGTTCTCCAACAGGGCACTAAAAGAGAGTAAAGTCAGAGCAGAGCAAGAAAGGGAAACTATAGGAAGATGGAGAGGAAAAAAAAAGTGGTGAGATATTTCTTGTTTGGGCTGGGAAATAAACCTCTTTGCAGTTTCTCTTGCATTGCTGGAAACCATTATGCCTGTATCCCAACAGCATTCCATTTTTGAGAGCAGAATCAGCCACTGGGTACATCCCGCCAGTATTTCTTGCTGGATTTTAAACTCCTCCAGACTCACTCTGTGCATGGCTTTGTCGTGGTTTAACCCCAGCCAGCAGCTAAGCACCACGCAGCCGCTCACTCACTTCCCCCCCAGTGGGATGGGGAAGAAAATCGGGAAAAGAAGTAAAACTCGTGGTTTGAGATAAGAATGGTTTAATAGGACAGAAAAGAAGCAACTAATAACAATAATAATAACACTAATAAAATGATAACAGTAACAATAAAAGGATTGGAATGTACAAATGATGCAATTGCTCACCACCCGCCGATCGACACCCCATTAGTCCCCGAGTGGCGAATCACCCCCCCGCCCCCACTCCCCCCAGTTTATGTGACGTCCCATGGTATAGAATACCCCGTTGGCCAGTTTGGGTCAGCTGCC